>APFE030840061.1:45345-107511 GCA_000404065.3 Pinus taeda
AATATTGCCAGAACTTGACGAGGAAGGAAAAATTATATTGGAACCGGAAGCAGTCACAGAAACAAGATCTCGATAGCTACGAAATCGATCAATTTCGGAGTATCTTATCAAGTGGAAGAACTTATCTGCGGAAGGTTCCACATGGGAGGATGAAAGTTTTATACAGAAGTATCCAAAACTACTCAAGCGTTGAGGACAACACTTTTTTTGAAGGAGAGGGGCATGTTGGGTCCCTATAATACTAGTGATTACCCCATTACTATGGTAGTTGTACCCTTTATTAATATTGTTGTGCCCCTATTGCCCCCATATTGTTATTACTGTGCCCCATAGAATCCCTCTATTGTTATTTTTGTGGCTTTATATTATTATTGTTAGGTCGGCTGTGTTATATTGTGACTCCTTAGACTCCTATATATAGAAAGGAGGTTTTGTCATTTGAATCATCGAAGAATTGTTCATTTATGTAATGTAAAGGAGGTTGCCCCCTCGAAGAGGCTGAATTCTAAGGCGTTGATCTATCTTTTCTATCTTTTCTTGAGCTGGTTTCATAACATTTGGTATCAAAGCTTTGGATTCTAGGGTTTCGCTGCTCCAAACAGGTCATCGTGAAGTCCGGTGTAGCACCGGTCTTAGCTACACCGGACTTCACAAAAACCTTTATTGTGGAATGTGATGCTTCAGGAAATGGAATTGGTGTTGTTCTAATGCAAGATGAGAGACCCATTGCTTTTGAAAGTCGTCCAATCAAGGGAAATTTTTTACACAAAGCTATTTATGAGAAGGAAATGTAGGCAATACTCCATGCACTTAAGAAATGGCGACCCTACCTAATGGGAAGACACTTCAAGGTAAAAACGGATCGTGATAGCCTTAAATACTTTTTAGAACAAAGATTATCCTCTGAAGAGCAACAAAAGTGGGTCACAAAGATGTTGGGTTATGACTTTGAAATCATCTACAAAAAAGGGAAGCAAAAATGTGGTGGCAGATGCACTCTCAAGAAAGGATGAGGATGTGGAAGCATTGTTGTGTGCCATTTCTATTATTCCAACCAAATGGAAATAAACGAAGCAAGGGAGGAATGGAAGAATGAATGTTGAAGAAGCATGGCACTTATTCGAAAATTACAACAAGATCCAGTACGTCTGATACATTTACTGACAGAATGATTCGTTATGTAACAAAAGACCTCATATACTCTTGTAAGAAATTCCCAGCTAAAACAAAAGATCTTATGGAATTGGCAACACTTCTCCTTAGGAGGGCACTCAGGATTTTTAAAAACTTACCACACGGTTAAGAAAGAATTTTTTTGGGATGGCCTTAAATCAGATATTCAAAAGTTTGTGGCAGAATGTTTGGTTTGCCAACAAAATAAAGTTGAAACAATAAAGACACCAGGTCTATTACAACCTTTATCCATTCCAAGCCAACGTTGGGAGGAGTTTCAATGGATTTTATCACAGGTTTACCCAAGTCTGAGGGAAAGAGTGTCATCATGGTGGTAGTTGACAGACTTACCAAGTATGCACACTTTTGTGCATATCACATCCATTTAAAGCCAGTACAGTTTCCACGGCAGTTATGGAAACAATTCAAAAGCTACATGGAAATCCAAAGATTATTGTAAGTGACAGAGATCCCATTTTCACTAGAAATTTTGGACAGAATTATTTTCTTGTCTTGGTACTCAGTTAGCTCATAGCTCATCTTATCATCCTCAATCTGATGGGAAAACTGAGATAGTAAACTAATGTTTGGAAGGATATCTTCGTTGCTTTGTATCTGATAAACAGACACAATGGGTCAAATGGTTGCCTCTGGCTGAATGGTGGTATAACACTTCCTTCCATACAGCAACAAAAATGACCCCATTTATGGCACTTTATGGGTATGAACCACCATCTATCACATCATATTTAAGAGAAAATTCTAAGGTTCAAGCAGTGGAACATCGCATTGAACATCAACAACAAGTCCTCCAACTCTTGAAGGATAACCACGTGTTGGCACAGAATAGAATGAAACAACAGGCAGATCAACATCGCAACGAAAGAAGTTTTGTTGTAGGTGATTGGGTATTTCTACGGCTACAACCATATAAGCAAATGTCCCTCAAGAAAGCTAAGAAGGATAATAAATTATCACCAAAGTATTATGGTCTGTACAAGGTGTTGCAAAGATTGGTACTATGGCATACAAATTGGAGCTTCCTACAAATTCTCGATTGCACCCAATTTTCCATGTTTCGTGTTTAAAGAATGTTATAGGTGATAATCTCCCAGTTTAAACAATATTGCAAGAACTTGACGAGGAAGGAAAATTATATTGGAACCAGAAGCAGTCACAGAAACAAGAACTCGACAGCTACGAAATCAATCAATTTCAGAGTATCTTATCAAGTGGAAGAACTTATCTGCTGAAGACTCCACATGGGAGGATGAGAATTTTATACAGAAGCATCTATAACTACTCAAGCATTCAGGACAAAACTTTTTTGAAGGAGAGGGGCATGTTGGGTCCCTATAATACTAGTGATTACCCCATTACTATTGTAGTTGTACCCCTTATTAATATTGTTGTGCCCCTATTGTGCCCATATTGTTACTATTGTGCCCCATAGAAGCCCACTATTATTATTATTGTGTCCTTACATTATTATTGTTATGTAGGCTCTGATTATGTTATGACCCCTTAGACGCCTATATAGAAATGAGGTCTTTTCATTTGTATGATCCAAGAATTGTTCATTTATGTAATGTAAAGGAGGTTTCCCCCTCGAAGAGGCTGAATTCTAAGGCGTTGATCTATCTTTTCTATCTTTTCCGGAGTTGGTTTCATAACAGTTCCACACAAGTTTGAGGTGGGTAAAAAAGTTTAGTTGCCTATGTAGAAAGAACACCTTACCGGAGCCCATCAGAAGATCATATCACTCCGATATGGTCATTACACCATTACCAAGGTTGTGGGAGATAATTTTTTGAGCTCATCATTCCCAAATTCCTTGGCCTGCACCCAATGTTCAATGTGGACTTCCTTCAACCATACTTCCCACCATTACTCAACAAATCATATATTGAAGAACATATCACACCAACAAAGTCAAACCCTGACTGCATGGACTAGGATGCAACTGTTCGGATTATGGACACACATATTAAGAACACTCACCAGCATAAGATCCAACTATATCAAGTTTTCAAAGCTGTCTAACTCCTGCACCAAGGGAAGTGGCTCACCAACGACCAAGTTCAACAGAAGTTTCCCCATCTCATGGAGGCACTCAATGCAATGGGGAACATTTCCTCCTAAGGGGGGAGGACTAATCTAGGTGGATTTTGGTGGCCACCCGCCTATTCCACTTGGACCCCCACCACTGTCTCTTTCAGTTTTTCTGTTTCCTTAATTGTAGCATAGTTTACTATTTTTGGTAGTTTTTCGAGTCTTGGCTTTTCAGAGACATTTTGAGGCCCTAAACAACGTTTTTGGGGAAAACCGGTGCAAACATGTCTCATTGACTAATTTTTTCCATGAAAAAGTTGGATTCTTTGGATATATATTTCTGACAAGGTATTGTGCACATCAAACAGAGATCGTATGCCAAATTTATGACCCCAAAAAGTTGATGTACCAATTTACCCAAACAGGGCCTATAATTTTGTCACTTCATCTCCTAGCGTTAGGTTTTTGGATGTTTATGGTTTTCCATTGTTTCTCATTAATAAATAGACCTTCAAGCCTTATCGTAACACAGTTGGGAGGCATGTAGCTGCCACATCTCTTCTCAGAGATAAGCTACCATCGCTCAAGCTAGTTTATTTCTATTCTGTTTGTAAGCTTATTTCAGTGTTTGATATTAATGAAATGAAGTGTTATTTCTAATGTGTCTATGTATTTATGGTTATATCTGTAATTTTTTGCATTCATGTTTAAGTTCATATCAAGTCTAACTTTGCAACTGCTAAAACACCTTTTTGAAGTAGTCACTGTATGAATATGCCTCTCTATATGCATCACAAGTGAATGAATCTATGTGAATAAGAGTCCCTGAATTGTGATATTTATATGGGTGGCCTTGAAATCATGTTAGCCAACTTGTTGGTGTTTCCCTTCTTGTAATTGATCACAAATGAAACTACTATAGAAACCCCATCCACTTGTAATTCCTATTTTGTTGTAGCTTACTTTGGGCTTGTAGGTACTATAGTGGCTAGTTAATTGTAGGGATTACTATCTCATTCCCCATCAAATAATTCTTCTGATTATTCACAACTTGCACCAAGGAATATAGCTCCTTATGATAGGTAGGGTAGTTAAGAACTACCCCATAAAATACTTCAAAATTGTAGTACACATGCCTTCCTCCTTACACCAAGACTGCTTTGATAACATACACACTCACATATGTATCTAGTTCAAAGGGTTGATACAAGTTTTGGTAATTCTATAAATAGTGTTTAACTGATATTCTTCTTTTGCTCCTCAAAAGACCTATTTTGACCCTTTCCCCACTCGAAACTCTTGTGACTTGTTTCTATGGCATGGAGTGGTGTTTCTATCGTTGAAAATGAGGCTATGAATTTTATAATGTTTTGTGTTGTCCCAATGAAACTCCTAACCTAAAAAACATTAGTAGGCACTGACCATTTAATGATGGTATCCATCTTGTTAGGATCTATCTTCATATCTCCTCCACTTATCACATACCCTAGATACACCAAACACTAACGTGCAAACTCACACTCTTGAGATTTACTAGTAGTTGGTGCCTCTTTAATGTCTCTAGCACCTACATTAAATGTGATATGTTCTCCTCCCAGATAACTCTATATCCTAGTATATCATCCAAATAGATAATAAAAAATGAATCTATAAAATGGAATAGTACATCATTCATCATTCTCATAATTTTAGTTGGTGCATTACATAGGCCAAATGACATGACTAACAACTCATACAAAACTTGTCTGGTTTTGAAGACAATCTTCCATGTATCTTCTTCTTTGGATTGAACCTAGTGTTAACCATAATTTAAGTCTAGGTTGGTGAAGTAGTTTTCTTGCTATAATTGATCCAACAGGTCATCTATCCTAGGCATGAGGTACATATTCCCGAGCATGAATTTTATAATGGCCTGTAATCTATACACATCCACCAAGTCTCATCCTTCTTTTGTACAATGATGATGAGTGACCCACATGGTGATGTACTCAGCCGAATGACACCCTATTCCATGTGTTATTGTGATTATTTCTTCACCTCACTTTCTTTTATAAAAAACTTCTTGTACATCCTAATGGTTGGAAATGGGGATTCTGACAATAACTAAATCTCATGCTCCACTTCCCTCTTAGGTAGTAACTCTTCAAATCACTGTTTTTTTTCTTAGTAAATCCCTCTAGAGATACCTTCCCTCTTATTGACTCTTCCATAGACTGATTCTCTCTTAAAAATAATAACTAGCATTTGCACCTAATGTTGCAAAGGAAACGCCATAAGGCATAGTGCGTGGAAGAATATTGAAATGTGAATGGGCTTTTTTGAAAGCAAGGGTCGATGATAATGAGTTTGAATTGAGGAAGCCATGCCGAAAACCCAATTCGAGGGTTAAAGTGGCTATGAAATGGAATAAAAGTAGTCATACATATCCATTGAACTTGTTTAGATACCTTAAAGATTGCCTAGTTGAAGGTGAAGTTAAACAAATGAATTCACGCGAACAACAACTGGGTATCCATATCGATATACAAAATTTTAAGAAGAGGTATGTTAATCTTTTCAAACAGCATTCTAATGTATTTGCCTAGAAATGTGAAGACCTTAAACCATGTCACATTGTGATGAATTGAATCCCTACCAACATATATTCCTTATGACGTAGAGAAGCTACAGGTGGTTGATAAGGAGGTGAAAACAAATGCTTGGGCTCATGAAGGAGCTCTGTATTGTCCTCTAGCCCACACTGTTCCTATGCCTATTATATTCCATGGCAACATCGTACACAGAGATGTCTCTTGCTCATATCTCCATTGGTACTACCCAAAAAAACAGAGGAGAAGGAGAAGATTAAAACAGAAGATATAGCTTTTAGACAATGATTTTGAAGCTCTTCCAACTTTGGAACCAAATGAATGCAGATTTCCTTTGGACCTCATGTGGAAGAGAAATATTAGTAGTTGAAGATATGGAGCTCGAATGTAAGGACACAATTACTTATCATAAAATTATGCAGTTGAAGGAGATCTGTATTGGCGTGCTAGTTTTTCTAAGGTTATGGTGTTCATGCATGTGTTGTTATACTAATTGTGAAATGGGGGAATTTAGTTGTTTCATACATTGTTTTTATGATCCTTGCAAAACCAAATCCAGTGGAGAAATCAAACAATGTGCGAAGATACAGTTTGTTGTATTTATCATAAGCCTCAATGTTCGATTCAAACTCTGGTGTGATATGAAGACCTTAAACCATATCACATTGTTATTTGAAACTCTATTTTCAGCTAGTATGGTAATATTGACTAACTCTGCCTGTGTCACAAATCATATAAAAATGGATTTCAGTTAGCTCGATGGTCCTTGGAGAATAATAATATATACAACTTTCATCCATCATGGCCTCTAAACAGTCTAATTACTTAGCTAATTGCAGACCTATCTTGAAGCATTCTATATGATGCCACTTTTATTACAGGGATGTAGAAATTAGATTTTAGAATGGGAATTGTGCTTCAGCGTTATTTTCATTGAAGCGACATTTGTGCCAGTTATGACTTTTGGACAATTATGGTTATTCTAAATGGTAATGCTGTGTGAATTAGTATGTGCTAGAATTTTTATTTTTATGATGAAAGTTGCATATTATGTTAGTTTAAACAAGCATAATATGATTTTCATGCTACACTGCAATTTTTTTTATAGGCATTGAATTGTTTTTCTGCAGAGTATCCAGAAGTCTGAATGCCCTAAAGAATTGGAGCCAGCAGATAGGAGGGTTCCAGTACATGTCAATATGATAAGGAGGGATGAAGACTGTCCTGTATGTTTTCATTCCATTGCCCAATTCATGGCGTGCTAGTTTTCTAATGTTATGGTGTTCATGCATGTGCTGTTATACTAATTGTGAAATGGGGGAATTTAGTTGTTTCATACATTGTTTTTATGACATTTAAACTCGATAAAGATCAAATCATTGTCCTAGATATATTGTCTGTGTGTCAAACGTCAGTGGCTTTGCTGCTGTTGAATTTTTTTTTTTTTTTTTCATTTATTTATTTATTTTCTGTTTGCTTAGGTGGTCCAATGCATGTTCTGAATGTAGGGAAGTCTGAAATTCTGTTGACTGTCATTCAATGCGCTTAGGAAATTCTGCTGTTGGAAAGTTTGATTGGGCTACATTGAATTAAGTAACGCTGAAACATTATTGTTGACGTTGTAGCTATAGTTGTTCTGCATGTTGTTTAATCTCTTTGTAGGCTTGGTTTCATCGTGCCCATATGCTAAGGAGAGGGTCCTCTTGAGAGAATTTAATTTGTTGTCATTCTCCACTACTAATTCTTCTTGTTTTGGGACAACTTCATATCGGCAATCGCTATTGTTGTCATTGTTATTGTTGAAATTGTTATGAGAGAGGTTGGAGGACTGGACTTGAGGTAGTCTGCTGCTGTTTTCATTGCCATCCATGGCTTCATCGTTTAAAAAACCATCTATGAAAGGATCGTCACTCTCCAACAACCCACTGAAAGAGATAATTTTGGGTAGTTGCAGTTTGTTTTGCTGATCGGTATCAGGCAAAGAAGCCATCACTTCATCTGCACTTGGTGATTCATCTCGTTCTACCCCTTGTACTCTCTGAGAATGACCATTTTTCTTGTAAATTCGGCACAACACCCAATCATGAAGCTGGAGAACAGAAGTACCATCAAAATCAACAATACCAATTTTAGTTGAATGAATCAATTCCTATTCATAAAGAATCAAAACAAAAGAACTGTGAAAGGAAAATCATTCATATTGATCAACATTCAAGAAGACATCACTTTGTAAGGTGTGTTATTTGTATTTACACAATTGATTTTTTTATTCAATCAACTATGCTATTCTCTGTGCTTTTGCTGGGTTCCTTCATCACCACCATCGTTCGAAAATTCATTTCCCTCTTGAAGTATGAAATGAGTAGCAATTCCCAATTGATCTCACACTACCACCACAAAGAAGCTAGCAATCCTGATATACAAATCGAACCAGCCATCCTATCAAGTAATCCATGTAGTTCTCAATCTATAGCTTTGATAACCCAAAAATCAAATCTTTTACATTTAATATGCAAAGAAATTTTCACATTAATATGTCTGGATCTCATTCTAAGATCTTTACAGATATGATACAGATGTAAACCATATTTTTCATACTACGACAAGCAATATTAGCAAGTCTTGAAGTCTCTCTTATGTAATGTCTCCTCCTTATTTGATAGAGTTGAAGTTGTATGAGCATCGACTGCACTGAAGGGATCATCCAATAGATAAATGTCAGCATCGTTATATACTGCTCTAGCCAAATGAATCCTCTGTTTTTGTCCTCCACTCATATTCAATCTCTCTCCCCAATCTCCGTCATATCTCCATGAGCAAAACTCTCTATATCCTTGTTAATGCACAAGCTTTTATTGCCTTCTTGTATTGAATTTTGTCTATTGCTTTCCCATAGAGTATGTTATCTCTGACAATACCACTCTGAATCCAAGCTGTTTGTGCCACGTAGGCAACATTTCCATATACTTCAACCTGCACGTAGTCCAATAAAAAAGTTTATGGAAGAATTTATGTATATAGAAAGCAAAAAAACTGTATCTACAATCTTGTTGAACTATGAAATGGTTACTTTTGCTCAAGAACAGTAGTTAATGTTCAACTTACATCTCCTGAAATTTTTGGGATTTCTCCAAGAATTGTATATAGCAGAGCAGATTTCCCTGATTCCACTAAGCCACAAATTGCCACCTTTTCGCCAGTTTTAATGTGCAGATTTATTCCTTTCAATGTTGGCTTTGTCAATGAAGATTCTGGATCCCAGCTGAGTATGGTTTGATGATTTTCGATGGTATACTGGGATCCGGCAAGTGCTTTCCTCACTACAGAATCTGGTCTCAGCTCATCATATTGTAAGAACTTGTCCAGACGATCTAAGGAGACTTTAACCTGAATTAATATAGCCAAAACTTCAGGTAGCATTCTCACTAGATCTTGTATCACACGGAATGTTGCAAGCAATTTAAATATGGTTGTGGCAGTTAATGGTGGATCCCCTATGATAGCACGCCCGACAAAAACTATAGATGCAGTAATGATGGGTGACATCCAGTAGAGTATGGTACCATATGTTCTATTAAACTGTGCTGAAGACAACCATTTGAACTCCACAGCTCGGAGATTTTCTATCAGCTCTTTAAATTTTTATTCCCATGCTTGTAGTTTGATTATTTTCATACTATTAAGAATTTCAGATGTTATTCTGAGTCTTTCATCCTGTGCAGTCATGAAAACAGCTTGGCACTTCCGGAGGGTTTTGGCCTTGGAAATTTGAGTTGTAACTTAAATTTGTAACATTATTCAATCATCATTCTACATAATTTTAATTTGATATTTCAACTAGTACTTAATGTTTAATTAAGACCTTTGCTTATCACAAAAACTTTTACATATGTGTTGATACGATGTCTAAAGATATCTGCTTTTAATGATAGTTATTGGCGCTATATGAGAATCACTAGAAATTTATGTGGATCATACCACTGCAAAAAACTTCCACAGAAGCCTGAAATCTAACATTACTTCCCTGTACGGAGGGGAAACATGGAAAGAGATCTGTCTTCTTGAAATCCTGAGGATAAAAATTGAGAGGAGAACGGTTGACCTGCAATTTATATCCAGGTTCATGTCGTCTTCTTCTCTCAACAATCTTTCATTCATTTTCTATCTTTCTGATTTGTCCTGATGATGGACCCCCTTTGGGGTTTGAAACGTCGACTCAATGAACAAAAGACTGTGGACAATCCCGATCATACCACTGCAAAAAACTTCCACAGAAGCCTGAAATCTAACATTTGGAGTCATTTATAAATTCTTGTCAGTTAACAGACTTCATGTTAAGATAAATTTTAGGTTACATGGTTACACATTTTCTGTTAGTTAATGAAGCTTTCTATAAAGCCTAGTTATCTGACCTGAAGATTACTGATGCTCAAGTGGGATAATCAGCTATAAAAAGGGTTCATAGGCATTAGTGTAGAGGGCTTTTCAGAGCCATATTATTGCAGGTAGCATGTCAACAACAAAAAAAATTGAAGCAGCGACCATACTTCCCTTGGAGTTGACCTGAGTTGGCATCCCTATGTTCTCATGAAGCTTTCAGTTTTGTGTGCTGTGTATTTTGAGTATCCAGTTGCTGTTGCTAGTAACTACTGCAGAATTGATTCTGCAATTAGTCCTCTAGAATCAGTTATCAAATGTATTGCTGAATATTGCTGGAATTTCTACTGTTATTACTGCATTGTTGTTGCTGGTGTTGAGTTTATTTCTCATGTTTTTTCTATTGTTTACTATTGTTAGCACCCTATTAGCTTCAGATTATAGATAATAGTATCCAGGTAATAGTTTTATATTGTGAGTGTCTTATGGTTTTTGAAATAAAAACATATCTCGATTTAGGTTTATAACAGGGATGAATACCAACTATGGCTTCATTCTAAGTTACTCATGGGAGGATAATTGAAGGACATAAATTACACTATCAAGGACTCACTTGAATACGACAAGGGACACCATGGAACAAATGAACCAAGCCCTGTGTATAATGATTATAGCAATTAACAGAAGGATACAGGCAGGCAAGAGTAGTGGTGAAGGTCAGCAAAGACCCCAAGACTACAAAAGGGGGGTTGAATCCCAAGACTACAAAAGGGGGGGTGAATACAAATGATCATGATTGAAACCCCTTTACAGGGAACATTAATGGGAGAATGGTAAATCATGGGAATGATGACAATCAAGTTAAAAAAGAAAGAAACCGTATCACTTAGTGGCATCTTGAGTGTTCCCAATCCCAAGTTTGATAGGGTCAAAAGAGAGACTAAATCAAGGGGCTTCAATAGGAAAATTGTCAAGTTTCTTTCATTTAATCATACGAAGGATTATTAGGAAATCCAATTTTCCACCCCACACTTGGAAGGATCTGCATTTGAAGAAACAAAAATGGAATGAAAGGGTGACTATTAGGGCTAAATTATGCAGTAATGATGGGTGACATCCAGTAGAGTATGGTACCATATGTTCTATTAAACTATGTTGAAGACAACCATTTGAACTCCACAGCTCGGAGATTTTCTATCAGCTCTTTAATTTTTTCTTCCCATGCTCGTAGTTTGATTATCTTCAAACTATTAAGAATTTTAGATGTTATTCTGATTCTTTCATCCTGTGCAGTCATGAACTCAGCTTGGCACTTCTGGAGGGTTTTGGCCTTGGGAATTTGAGTTGTAACTTAAATTTGTAACATTATTCAATCATAATTCTACATCATTTTACAATTTAATTAATTTAAATTTGATATTTCAACTAGTATTTAATGTTTGGGATAATCAGCTATAAAAAGGGTTCTTAGGCATTAGTGTAGAGGGCTTTTAAGAGCCATATTATTGCAAGTAGCATGTCAACAACAACAAAAAATTGAAGCAGCGACCATACTTCCCTTAAAGCCTACTTGAAGACATGTATATTTAGAGATTGCCAGAAGTTTCTTTACAACAAAAGATTATTTATTAAAAAAAAACAGCGAGGGCTAATACTATGGGAATTGAAAATCCCCTGTAATAACCACTGTCTAACAACCCAATTAAATTTTTTTTTCCTGTTTACTGAAGCCTTAGCCTACAACTATGTGCTTCTACCCGCAACTTCAAAAATATCGTATCAGAAAATGATAGCACTGAATGATATCCAATAAAAAGAGTTACAATCCATATTAGAAACCATAAATCCATGCTTAATGTTGTGATTGCATTGATAGCAACACAAGAAATTTGATAAATACAAGCACTGCACTTTGATTTTGGCAGTCGATAATAATATTACATCTTTACATTAATTTTGGTTTGAACCCGTGAAGCTCAAGGCCCAAATATAACTCCATGCTTATTGGGTTTTCATGTTCTTGACATGGCTTGGAACCTCTGCCCTGGCCACTTACAAGAATGTTTATTTGCTACAGATTTGAGTAATAGACGAAACTGACCCACCAATGCCAAAGACAATGCCGAATACGATGAGCAAGGCATCAGCAAGGATCCATATCAGAGATAATTCATGCCAACAAGCATGCAAATGAAACAGAGCAGGAAATAGAAACCCTAAAATACAACCAATACTGCTCCCAATCAGAGATAAAAAATCTGCAAATGAAGGGACCAGAATTGACACTATTTTTATCGAGAAAATCGCAAGAGATCTGATCATGAAGGAAAACTCCCCTCTGCTAAACCTCCCTTCTAGGACTTCATAAACAGGATTCATCATCAGTGGAAATGTGAAGAAAAGGTTCAGAGATAGCGCAATCTGAACAAAATCTGTGATCCAGCTTTTCCCCAAGTTCAGAGTCACCATATATCTGGTTGCACTACCAAAAGCAATATACCCGAATGCTCCGAAGCCCCCATAAATGAGAGAAATGAAGAGAAATGCAATGGCTAAAACTCCACCAAATCTATGTTTTTTCTCCATAGCTAATTCCAGGGGCAAAATCATGCTTACCCCTTCAAATGCATAGATTTCTACACCCACTCCATAAGGAATAGCAGAGAAATTAGTGAAAGCCTGAACATATGGACCCACAGTACTCAATATGGACAACACATCTTGCACCACAATCGTTAGCATTGCAGAAATGTCAATGATATCTGCAAAAATACTAAAAGGGGCCAGATGGGTAAGGGTTCGAATCCAACGCATGATGAGCTCCAGTGGAAAAATGGCCCATATGAAGCCTACCTTCCTGGTAACATCCAACGAGGTAGACAAATAGACTCCATGAGGATTCAACGAGGATTCTTGGGATTTGGGATTAACCAATACTGCTCCCAATCAGAGATAAAAAATCTGCAAATGAAGGGACCAGAATTGACACTATTGTTATCGAGAAAATCGCAAGAGATCTGATCATGAAGGGAAACTCCCCTCTGCTAAACTTCCCTTCTAGGACTTCATAAACAGGATTCATCATCCGTGGAAATGTGAAGAAAAGGTTCAGACATAGCGCAATCTGAACAAAATCTATGATCCAGCTTTTCCCCAAGTTCAGAGTCACCATATATCTGGTTGCACTTCTAAAAGCAATATACCCGAATGCTCCGAAACCCCCATAAATGAAAGAAATGAAGAGAAATGCAACGGCCAAAACTCCACCAAATCTATGTTTTTTATCCATGGCTAATTCCAGGGGCAAAATCATGCTTACCCCTTCAAATGCATAGATTGCTACACCCACTCCATAAGGAATAGCAGAGAAACTAGTGAAAGCCTGAACATCTGGACCCACAGTACTCAATATGGACAACACATCTTGCACCACAATGGTTAGCATTACAGAAATGTCAACGATATCTGCAAAAATACTAAAAGGGGCCAGATGGGTAAGGGTTCGAATCCAACTCATGATGAGCTCCAGTTGAAAAATGGCCCATATGAAGCCTACCTTCCTGGTAACATCCAACGAGGTAGACAAATAGACTCCATGAGGATTCAACGAGGATTCCTGGGATTTGGGATTAGGCTGTGGTTTGGATCCTGTAAACATGTAAGACAGAGTATTCCCTATGAATATGAGATAACCCACACAAACTCCTGCCATGCAGAGGACCACCATAAAATCCACCATGGCTTTCCCTGTACTTCCATAAACAGCAAAGCCCAAATCTCCAAAGCTATCTATTTTCTGAAATCCTTGCCTTTTGAGGGCCCTCTTAGACCACACCAATAGCGTCATGCCATAATAGGCAATGCATGCCACCAGTGCCAGTACAATAAGGCCTGAGAGCCATCCAGTCTTCATGAAAGTGTACGTCAATCCCAGCACTCCTGCTCCTACAATCGATACCATTTTCGACTGTAAATATGTTTTCCACCCGACACCTGGAAGGATCTGCATTTGAAGAAACACAAATGGAATGAAAGGGTGACTACTAGGGCTGAATTTGTGACTGCTTTTTATCACAACTTTGATACTTACACCCTAGATGATTGCTTCTTAACCCTCAAAATAAGAATCAGAGAGGCCGCATGAAAGAGTTCCGCCAAGGCACCCCACTTGTAGAGATTATTTGGAAATGGGGATTCTGGCAATAACTAAATCTCATGCTCCACTTCCCTCTTAGGTAGTAACTCTTCAAATCACTATTTTTTTCTTAGTAAATCCCTCTAGAGATACCTTCCCTCTTATTGACTCTTCCATAGACTGATTCTCTCTTAAAAATAATAAAAATACTTCTTGTTGGAATTGATCAATTTCTTGGCTTGGTTGGCACTTACCATGAACATTTTTAACGTTCCCTTTTGCGCATTGATGGTGAACGATTTTTCATCCTTGACGTGGTGATACTAGTTAGCTCTCCTCATGAAAATTTCATTTGGCATGTACATGTATGGACTCCCAAACATGAATCCACATACATGAAGGGGAACTGCGTCTAGTTCTACTTCATCAATAAAATGAACACTAATGGAAAATCTAATTTTTCACTGTTTTGTTACCTTCAACTTTGCATCCTTATTTACCCATCTCAGTGGATATGGGCTTGGATGATCATAAAATTCCAATGCCAACTTCTTGACCAGATATGCTCCAATGAGATTCACTTGTGATTTGAGTCAAATGGAGCATCAATATTAGCCTTCTTGACCTATATCTTTATATCAAAGAGTTTCATCATTTCTTTCTCTTCCTGTTGCTAAATGCTACTCAAATTCACCTCCTTATGCACTTATGTACAAATGATCTTATCAACCATGTTTGAGTTGCATTCAAATTGGTTTCTCAAATAATTGGTAAAGATATTCGTCTTCTTATTTTCTTTCTTTTCGATCTTCGTGTTAAGCTCTAGATGAAACTTCTACCACTTCTCCTTTGTATGATCGTCAATGTTGCAATGGTTGCAGCGGTTGTTGGGATATTTGCATTGGTGTTTTGTGGCTACTATCTTTTTATCTTTCCTCCTTTCTACTTCTTCTTCCCTTCCTTAGAAGTATCCTTTTAGTCCTTCTTCTCCGATCCACTTGATTATCCTTTCTTCAGGCCTATGTTCTTTAGGTATTGTGCTTATACAGAAGCCTCACCCACTAATTTGGGCTTTAACAAAACCA
This sequence comes from Pinus taeda, assembly GCA_000404065.3. NCBI lineage: Eukaryota > Viridiplantae > Streptophyta > Pinopsida > Pinales > Pinaceae > Pinus > Pinus taeda. The sequence goes on from APFE030840061.1 coordinate 60,756, forward strand.
ATTACTTACACAGATGGAAGTGTAGACCCCCCAAATACTTGAGGAGTACATTTGGGTTCTTTGGAGAGATACCCAACATTATGGCCATCTTTTTGAACTCTATAGTATACTCTTGTAGGCTTTTCCCTGATGTTTTCTTGAAGTAGTGCCACCAGACCTAGTGGTCCTTTACATACCCAATAGGGTAAAAATGTGACTTTATGATGGTTTTAAATTCCCCCCTCTTTGCTACTGGAGGTTCTCCCTCTAACATCAAGATTTTTATGTGGATTTTCCACCAATTCAATGCATGGCCCTCTAATTTTAGCCACACAAATGAAATCTTATGTTCTTCCTAATTTTGATGGACATTAAAATGCAATTCCACTTGCTGCAACCAGTGATTTAGCTTCAGAAAGTCGATCTTATCATGGTAGATATTGATATAGAAATTTTCTTACTTGTTAAACATGGGTTTTGATTGATTCATGACACTCGAACTAGGTTGATCATTTTTGGGTTCTTTCTTTGGTTCATTCTTCATTTATTCCCAATCTCCTAATCTCCCTTGTAATTTTCGTATGCATTTGAACCCCTGTATTCCCTAAATATCCCAATATTATTGCTTAGGGTCTCTATGAGGAGATTTACCTTATGGTTTATATCGAAAACTTATTTCTCTAGCTATAAAATCCCCTCCTCTGATGGATCATGATGGTTATTCACAGATTTGTTAGCCATGATTAGGGTTTTACAACTTTTGGCCCAACCAATTTAGATGCTCTGAAAATCTCCACAATACACCCAAGGAAAGTTGCTCTGATACCAATATGTTCTGTAAATTGTCGTGGATATTCCGTTATACAATTCATCACAATATATCTTATAAAATTATCTTTAAAATATGAAATTATACGCTATTAGAGTTTTATTTCTTTTTAGATTTCTAGATTTGTATTATATTGTTAACAGTGCATGCATGCAAAATAAAAATTATGCAAAAAATAGAGAACAAAAAATTAATAGCTCTCACACACATTTGACACAATATATTACCCAAGAAAACCTTTTGGGAGAAAAACCCAGCTACAAGGTGAGACCATTTTGCTCTCTTTCTCTGAATAGAAAATCTATGTGAGTATAAAGAAGTATGGCTTGTGGCCTAAGGGCTACTAAAAATGAAACATTCCTCTTTGTATGCTCTATCTCCTATCCATCTTGGCTATTTTTTTCACAACTATGGAAAAAATTCACTTAAAAGAATAGAATCCATTTTCCTCCTAGTGGTTTGGTTATAATACATCTGGATAACCTACTAGTGATTAAGTTTGATTGCCTCAACTCTTAACCATAATTGAAATATATAATATTCTAGAGTCTTATTCATCGTAATCACGTATCCAACCCCATTTTCCATGAATAATGGGGGTTGATGTGACATCCCCTCAAATTTTGGTGGTGAATATAGGAAGGTCATCCTTTGAGTGAAATAATTTTCGCATACAGACGTCTATTGATGTTATTCTTTTGCTATTGGAAAGGCCTACATGTGTAGAATAGGACAAAAAGGGTTGCGATAAAGTAGCATGATTTTACCCTTAAAAAATGTTATTTGATTCCTCAAAAAACTCCTGAAATGTTTCAGACCCCAATTTTCCAAATTGGATCCCACCAATAAAAATGGTCCTGAGAGTTTATTCCTCCAATTTTTTCACTCTGAAAACATTAAGATGGATGGAAAATAATATAATGATCCAATATTACAAATATTAAAATAATGATAAAGTTAAATCTTTGATTTAACTTAATAACTTATTTTAATTTAAATAAAAACCACCAAACTATATAAAATGTTGAGAGTCATTAAAAATGAACCCACCGAAAACACTAAAAATAGTAATCCTTCCAATTGACCTAGTTGGTTGTCAAAATTCACTTACTAAAAATAGTAAGTATTGGAAAACTATCCTGAAATTATTCTAGAACAAAACCATCTAGCTCATAATCGTGATGAGATCTCAACTGACCATTAAACGTCACCAAACAATTGGATTCATTGCCTCCAAGGTTCCCTACGCCTAACCCAATAGCCTATGGGAACCAATAGATATAATAGAGGTCAACAAAATCCACTATTTATAAAGGGGTGATTATAGTCTTCCCTTCCCAAAATTTATTTCCCTAAAGCAATCTCAGCTCTAGATGCTACAATATCTATTCATTTTCCCATATGATATCATCTACTAGAAAGTTCTTCCATTTGACTAGAAACAGTTTAATGACCCTATTAGAAAGGTCCTATATTTAGTATCAATGATGGCCTCTAGAATAAATATCAACTTCCCCTCCTCATCCAAGAGTGGCAACTCAGATGAGGGAACCACAAGTTGACAAAGTGCCTTCTTGAGCCTAGATATATGAAGTACATTATGAACCCTACTACTAGCTAGTAGCTCAAGTTCATAGGAAACCTCTCCAATATTTTGAGATACTCTAAATGGTCCATGAAACCTGGGTTTTATTTTCTTGACTCCACTCTTCTTGAGAGTAGACTATCCATATGGTTGTAATCTCAAATAAACCATGTCCCCAACCTTAAAAATGTGCTTTATTTGATGATGATAAGCATACAACTTTGGTTGATTGTATGCATGTTGCAAATTTTCCTTTAATGACTTCATGATGTCAAGAATCTCTTTTAGTAAGTCCTTTTCCTTAGGCAATCAACTATCCCGAAAAAATAGATCCATGAGGTTGGGAGCCTCATATCCATATAAGTCCATGAATGTCGAGATCCTGATAGACATGTGATAAGTAGTATTATAGCAATTCTCATCGAGTAGCCATTTAATCCAATCTATTTTTTGTTTAGAAATATATTTTTTTAGATACTCCTCAACCCATTTGTTTACTACCTCCATTTTACCATCTATGTGTGGGTGGTAGTTATACTAGGAGTGGGCTTAGTCCCACTCAATATGAAGAGATAATTCCAAAACATACTTAAGAACCTGTTGTCCCTATCACACCTAATATACTTGGGAATCCCTTGAAATCTGAAAATATCTATAAAAAAAAATCAACTACCCGCACTATCATATAAGTCTCTAAATTGGCAAAGAAGTGTGTAAACTTAGTCAACTTATCAACCACCACATAGATGCAATTTTTACCTAGTACTTGAAGTAGCTCTATTATTAAATCCATAGAGATAGATTCCCATTTCTAATTAGTAATGGGTATGGGTTGAAGCAAACCAACTAGAAAAGTATGCCCATTCTTGTTTGTTGGAAAGTAGGAAAATCTCTAACATACTTAAGGACTTCATTCCTAAGTCCTTTCCATGTGAATCTCTCCTAGATATGTGTGTAGGTTTTAAAGAAACCCGGGTCACCAACCATTGTTGCATCATGAAATGTCCTCAATATCTTTACCTTAAGTTGTGAAGAAGGAACCAAATAAATTATACCCTTATACATGATCAACTCATTTACCATTGTGTATATGTCATCATGGATTGTGCCTTCCATAACTCTCATTTCCCATGAATATTTGACATACTTTACTGCGATTAACTCCTCCAATCAACATAAATCTCCACCAGTGAACATATGTGAGGTCTCTTGGAAAGTGAATCAACAACTATATTCTTATTCCCCTTGAAATATATAATTGTTAAATAATGTGCCTTTAATCTATTGACCCACTTATACTTCTTATCATTTAGATCCTTCTAGTTCATGAAATATTTGATGTTCTTATGATTTGTTTTAATGATATAATTACCTCCAACTATGTATGGTATAGATTTAGCTAAATCATGCATAATGGCCAACATCTCCCTATCATAAACATAGTAAATCCTGTCCGCACCTCTTAATTTTTTTTTATCTCAAAAGAAATGAGGTGCTTTTCCTACATAAGCACTACTCTTATCCCTACTCTTGAAGCATCACACTCCAACTCAAAAGGTTTAGATAAATATGGTATTTCTGACACAAGGCATGTGGACATCACCTTCTTGAAGTGATCAAAACAATTTGTGTTGAATCATACGACTCAGAGTCCCCCTTCTCAATCAAATCTATAAGCAGTGTTGCAATTTAGGAAAATCCCTCAACAAATTTCTTGTAGAAGCTACAAAAACCAAAGAATCCCTTAAGCTGGGTAAGATTTTTAGGTGTAGTCCATTTTATAAAATATCGATCTTCTCGGGATCTACTCTTACTGCCTCTGTATTGATGATACAAAGTCATCCCAAAGTCTCATTTAGACTCAACATATAAAGACACTCTCTAAGATGCTCAATACCTCCTCAAGATGTTGCATTTTCTCCTCCAAATTATTACTCAAAATTAGGATGTCATGAAAGAATATGAAAATGGGTCCTCAATTGTCTCTTAAACACCTTTTTCCTAAAACTTTCAAAATTGGTTGGAGCATTTTTCAATCCGAAGGGAATTACCAAAAAATTGAAATGCCCAAAATGGAATCTAAAAGTATTATTCTCAATTTCCTCTTCTCTCACCTAAATCTAATGATGACATGAACTCAAATATATCTTAGAAAAGTGTTAGACCCCATGAAACTCATCAATCAATTCATCTATCCTGGGAATTTGATACTTATTCTTGATTGTCATTTTATTCATGTCCTTGTAAGTACTTCACATCCACATCATTCCATCGTTACTTTTTATCAATACTATTGTTGATGCCAAAGTAATTTTAATAGGTTTTATGTTCCCCATCTCTAGAAACTCCTTAATTTCCTTTTTTATTTCATCCCTTTGCCTCTTAGTATGTTAATAAGGAGTGGTAATCACTATTTTGGTTTGTTCCCTCCATATTAATGACATGATCAATTCCTCTCTTAGGAGGAACTTCTTAAGGGATACTCCTAAACACCTTGTTATGTTTGGATAACGACCCCTTAATGCCAGGATGGTAACTATTTTTTTGTAACACCCTCCTCCCACATTTACCCAAGTTAACCAGTTCACTAGGGTAAGCATGTGATGAGAGGTTACTATGATCTGATTCAACTCCCCATTGTATTTTTAAGGAAGTGGAACTGACAAAACACAAACAATCTTTCCTTTTATGCATGCTAAAGAACCCTCAGGAGCTATCCAACCCTTCCAGGTGTTCAACCCCTGAGACAACCTAACATTTTACTGACCTAGAGCCTTAGTTGCTCCCATGGCATGGGCATTCCTATGACTGAGACCCTCCAATCGATCCCATAGCAAGGCCATGCCTATGACTAGGGAATTTTCTAGGTAGCTTTGTGCCAGCAACCCCAGATTATGTGCCACTTTTTCTAGGCTAGGACTCAGGCCATTGCCTAGAAATCCATGAAACTATGAGAAATGAAAAGTAACATCGAAACAAGGATACAAAAGAAAATAATTGAAGAATGAATTGACTAGACCCCTATTAGCTATCACAAGAATTTTGTCAAACATGTCACAAATATGCATTCTAAAGGTCATAAAAACATATCTAAGCATAGCGGTCTCATATTTATGTGAGGATCACTAAGAGCCATTGGTGCCTTATCACATTAGCTACATTATCATCTTTTAGGTCATATTTTAATTATTCATTCATTTATAAAACAAAACATGATGAGAACATTGCAACATCACTGTCATAAAACATACTCATAACCAACATATAAGCAACATAAATAATAAGGATATGTTGATGGTGCTAGACCCGGCAACATGTTAGGGGATCTCCCGGGTAAGAAGTCCCAATTAGATCTCAGACCATTTGGTGTAGGAGTCCCAGTAGCGGGTTGTACGGTAATTCCTTGACCGTGGTTTCACACAGAGGCAAGTAAGATGTCCCTGTTGGTAGCAAGGGTATGACAACTATGGCAAGTCAAGGAAGGTGCATGAATGGTTCTAACACACAGAATGTTGGGTGAGTGTGCCCCTTGGAAACTTGTGATGGCACTCAGCTTAGAAGGGAACACACGAGTGAAGATGCATCACAAACTGGAAAGCAAGTTAGCTAACAATCCAAAGTGATGGTTAAACTAATCAACACATTTCAGTAAGATTCATACATACTTATACAGAATAGTCCATACATGCATGCATAAGAAAACAGATACATAAATCATTTAGAGTAAACAAGGTAGTTGGAATACAATATGACATATGCATGAAACATGTTGGCTCTATTATATTAAGAAGTGTAAGTTCCAGTCATAAAATACATCCATATCCAACCAATAGTTCTGACAACAGAATGTTACAGTCACAACCGCCTTCTCCTCCAAAGATATATACTAGCTCTACGTAGTGGAGAAGCTAAGTCTTGTTAAAATACTATCCAAGCTCTCTCTAAGATACTCCTATCAGAATTTTGGCTGACAAAAAGCCTCTACAATGAGTTATGAGGGACTATTTATAGCAAAGGGTGGGGTGACCTTTGATATTTCCCTTTGTGACAGTTCATCTACCCTCATTACTCTTCATCAACTCTACGACTGTTACATCCAACTATTGACACTTGAAATTACACTTGACAAGACGTTACATTACAATAATGTACCCATGTGAGACAAAATGGCTTAAGCAAGCCATGCGAGACATCACTATGACTCGAACAACTGTTGCAAGACCATCTCTTCAACATCCTCACGGTGGCTGACAATAGCGAATTGATGCCAAGATCGGTAGTCCGCAATGGTCTATGTGTACTCTAAGGTGACATGTTTCTGGAACCTAACTTTTGCCTCCATAGAATTCGGGTACACTGCCTAGGCTCCTCTGTCCAACTCATCTGATAGCATGTACATGATTATCTTGAGTGCGACCGGACCAACAACAAACTTGTGCATCGTGTCTACGCTAATTGACAAGTTTGGGTTGGTGGTTATGCGCATCAACTCGTCAAAGTACGAGTCAAGCTCTAGTCGGACATGTGCTTTTTTCTTCACCTAGGTGAGTGTCCCAATAGATGTGATTGCATGTGCACACACAACAACATCCATACTCTTGAATACACGTGCATGGGAAGCCTATAGAATAGTGATGAGCTGTGGGAGATCTTCATATTTTCAGATCTGACTCTGGATGCATTCCTTCAACTTGACCGCTATGGGCTTCATCATCTTAGGCAAGTGAAGAAGGGATCCCTTGTATCTCATCATCCATGTTTGCATGTAATCAATAGCAGCATGCACGTTCGATAAGATATGTGCTCTTTTACCACATCGTTGTTGCCAACTGTTGAGATGGACAACTACCTTTTGCACGGTACCAAACTAGGAATACAACGCCTGCATGATTATGCCATGAGACAATACCTCATCCAGTATTGCCTTATTCAATTTTTCTCAGGCAGATGCATTAATCAATTCTCCTCCCTTCTTGGCCATTTGAAGCTCCTTAGCCATTCTCTCATTCTCACCTATCAGGAAGTGAACACTCGAGCTTGTGGTTTTGGCATATGCTCTGGTAGCATTGGAAAATGCTGCTAGATATTTTCACACGTCAGACATGATCACTCATTCCTCAAACTGCACAGGACATGTATGATCATCCAGAGTAGACACTCTATGAGATTGCACAACTTTATGTTGTGACTCGTCGAATGAGATGTTGTGAATCTCCCCTTACAGCTGATCTCCAAGGATCTCAGTTTCTCCTTGGATCACTTGGGACTTTCTCCTCTTCTAGATGCGGTGAAGCTGGTGGGTTGACCTCTTAGTGGTGAGGCATGAGGTTAATGTCTCACTCTAACTCCTGTTGCTCCATATTCGTATCCATCTATTCAAGTGCTTCCTCTTTCGCATGAGCAAAGTCATGTTCCTGTGATGGTTCACTCTGTCTACCTGATGCCAGCTGTTATGATAAGTCTACTATCTGTATGGACGCAGTTTCATCTATCTTCATAAGTTTCACCCCCTACTGTACCTATTCTTGTTGTGCTTCCTCCTCCTGTCTACGTAGCTCCTATTCCTTCTAGAGTTGCTCCTTCAACTCATGCAACTCCTTCTCTATTTCCTCCATTCTCCATTTCTCTCTTTGCCTTTGTGTGTTTCTCTTGTCGCGTTGTTTCCTCTTTGCCTCTATTTCCAAAGCTACTTTCTGCACAAGTGGGTATGCTTGAAACTTACATCTTTTCTCTTGCTCCATGTTGTCGACAGTCTTCCTCTTACCCTTATCGCACACTGGTATGTTTACCTCTGTTGCTACTGCTTTTGGTGCTCTCCGAGATGCTGCTTCACAATGCTTTGCTATCCATTCCACAGCGAGGCCGCCCGGTTCTAAGTCTGGATGATTTGTAACAATATCTCCATGGGTCCTCCTTTGCCCAATGACATGCCCCATGGATCCAGTTGAACTATACTCTCATGCAGTGATATTTCACAAGACAATGTGGGTCATATGGATTATAACTTCGAAGATCAAATGAATAATTCTTCATCTTCTCTACTTCGACATACGCATGCTTGAAAATTCATATCTCGTATAACCTGATCTACAATGGAAGAGCGGGACAAGGTGCCTTCTTCTTTGGTGTTGCCTAGCTGTCAATCCTGCCAAGATGTGATATGATACTTCCTGAATGACGAGCTTGTCCAAGGAAAACTTGGGTAGAACATGTGGAATGAAGGTGTCAGATGGTGAGGCATACTAATCAACTATGTCGATCAATTCCTCCATTGCTACCTTCGACATGCAGGGTGGATCCTGTTCGAAAATCATCTTGTAAAACGGGATGACAAAATGATCGAAGAGTTGTGTGATAACTCTTCTAAATCTGCATTCGGACAACATATGACAATAAGTGTTCACAGCAGTCTCCATCGGTGTCCTTGCCCAGTTCAAGCCCAGGAACTCCTGAAGGGTACATATTGCATCCAAGATATAGGAGGACATGTAGATTTATGCTTGCATACCTTTGGGCGGCTGTCGAGCACTTGTTACCTGTTCCTTCAGTTAGTGAGCCAACATGTTGGACCAGTTAGATGCTTTGCTTTCTCTAGCCAGTTGGTCCAACATGATAACCCAACTCTGTGGGAAGGTTTCTATGGTTTCTTGGCCATACAGTCGACATGCAAATATGACCAAGTATTGATACGCCTTCTGTTGTATATTCGCCTTGTAGAACTAGTTGGATGTAATCCTGAATTTGGCCAAATCCTTCACCCAGTTCTTAAAAATGTCTCTAGAGTTAGCATTGTTGCTGGGTATGCTGAAGGGAGTCTCCATGACAATCATAGGCTTCGACATATAATACATCTTATTATAATCCTATGCCTTTAAGGTAAAAATCTTCGTCCCGCTAACATTTCTCAATGTCATCGTCTCAGGATTAGTTTGCGCGACGATCCAATGTATCATGTCTGTGCATGGGAGCACGAGATACCTGCATACAATCTAGTACAAGCCAAACTTGTGGATGTTCAAATAGACTTGGCGTTCTTCGAGGTCTTCACCAAATGTGCCTGCAAACGCGTCATTGACCTCTTTCCATTTCATCTTGATGTCCCACTCTACAATTAGCTTGGTATCTTCATAGATCGGTAAAATTGCGACACTCGCTCAACTGTTGCTCCAATTGCACTTATGTCAATGTCCTTTGATCCTTCTCTCTTGGAGGCCATTGATCCTGAACTGCTAAGAGCTAGATGAACACCTGCTAGATTTGGAGAGAAAGCGACGTTCATGGCAAGTAATATGTCAACAAAAACCAAAGCAAACTTGAGGAATGACATGCAACATACCTGGGGATTGATTGGAAGGGATTGTGCAATTTTTCCTAGAAGGCTAGGAGAATGGCTACCAGAACTGTGCAAAAGGTAGTCTAAGTTATCTGGGGAGGTTGGCTAGCTGTTGGAATTGCACAATGTGAAATCCAGGCTAGCCTACTGGCTGCTAGAACTACACAATGTGTAATTTTAGCTGGCAGTGGTTGTAGGCCTAGTGACTGCATTGCGCAATTTTCTGTGCCAACAGTTACTGTCCCTTAGAATTGCACAATGTAAGATTGGAGGATAGTCACTGGGCAGAAATTCACATTTCCTGAGAGGAAGACAAAGCCTTCCCTCTGAGAATTACGCAATGTTGTCTTGGTGAGGCAGAGTCTAGGCCAAGGTTGCCTTGACCCACTAACAGGCAACTGAAAGAAAATGTGAGTGTGAATTCATGGCAATACTAAGTGTAAGAAAGAGTGAATGATCATGCATGAAAACAGTTAATGAAATATTCAGAAAATGAAAAAACATGAATGTGGGTGAAATGAGTCGCCGAATCAGTGACCATTTGTGAAAAACAATATCATGCATGTGACAACAGTGATATGCTAACAAAAACTAAAATGGTGCTAGTACAAGCTAGTATGCATGTAAATAACAGTAAGTGTTCACATAAATCAAGCAAACAACACTCACACAAGCGAAGACACAAAAAATGAAATAAATGGTGCAAAAGACAAGTTAAGACTACTTACCCGTGAATAGCTAAGATGGATGTGTCAAAGACTCCTTCATGGGTTGTGGGATGTCAGAGCTCCAAGATCGATGTGAAGAAATGAGCTCTGATGTGTCGAATAAATAAGTTTGAAGCTCATGACATGCATGCCACAAATCTAGGAAAAAGAGGAAAGATTTTAAAATGATCTTTTCATGCAACCTCCAACTACTATAAAACCCCCTAAAATCTAGGGATTCTTTTTGTATTTTTCCTTTTGCTATTTCGGGAAAAAGCAGCCAATGCATGCAAGTCAAGTTTTCTTTCTCCTGGATGGAACCAGTCAACCCAACTGCACATGCAACAATCTACTTAGCTGGGGGAAAAAATTCACATTTCTGGGAGGGAGTTGGGCTGGCTGCCCAGAAGGTTTGCACAATTTATGGGCTGAGCAGTTGGTTGCTACCCAAAATTATGCAATTCTTGGGCTGAGCATCCCTGCTGGGAGGAATTGTGCAATTTTCTCAGTGAAGCTTGACTGGAAGATTTGCACAATTCCGAAGCCCAGCAGGTTGCCAGACAGAATTGCGCAATTTCTAGAGGGAAGGTTGGTTCCCCTCCAGAATTGCGCAATTTCTTGAGGGAGCTACTCAGGGTGCAACTGGACCAAGTCCAGAGAAACAACCTATGAGGGGAATGCAACAACCTCTCATGGACAGGCTTTCATTCTACAAGAAAATCATTGAAGCTTGTGTACTTGACAAGACAAGACATGCTGTTGTGAAAGGTTGGTAGGGAGGCTCCAAAACAAAGCTAAGGAAAAATTTTTGAGGGTGGTTGTAGCTGCTACAACACTTGGCGACACACTAGTAGAACTCCAGCGCTCGGAATGAACCTTGTTCATGAAAATCAAGTTTAAGACCTTTAGAAGTATTGTTCAGTTCTCAGTTCGTCTTAGTTTCCACACTATCTTGATTGTATGATGTAGCATCTGCGAAGCTCTTGGTTGATTGACACACATTCCAAGCCAAGTCAACATAATTTTTTCGATTAAGGTTGAGGGGTATATTGGTGCATAAGAAATACAGTCGTCAGAGTCTTAATGCCATCTCTGGTGTTGCTCGCTGCTAGCATGCCTAGACAGTACCCTGACGGAGTCACGAAAGAACACAAGCATCAATCCACTACTAGCGAGCTTGGTCAGTACCCTAGTGGAGTTACTTGCATCACCTCTCTGCGTAGGAAGCCTTTCTCTTCTTTCACCTTATTCATTTTTTCATTTTGAAATTTTTCACTTTTCATTTTTTCATTTTTCATTTTCACAACTATGCATAGAACTTATTCATTTCAGAGGCGGAAGAGGGATCCTGACTTATTGAGAGCAGAAGAGGTTGTTCCTTCCTAGAAGTAGTTTATTGTATACCTCTGACGTGCTTGTTAAGGTTTTCCACCTCACCTTACTATACTTGACTAAGCTTCCAAGGGTTAACAAAAAAAAACTAAATAGAGTAGGAGACACTAGTTAACGTGCAAGCGTTGTGTTTTCACCAAGGTTCACTCCGAACAGTATGTATTTTCTATTGACGTATCATGGACGAAAAGTAACAAGTTCATCATACAGAGTTAGGATGACAAATAACCAAGTAGTGAAAGCTGCACAAGGCCTCCTGTACTTTACCCAACTTGTTTTAAGAGTCATGCATGGTTTCATGCGAAACTAACCTACAAACAAAAACAAGCAAAAAAATATAAAAGCAAAGCAGAAGAAGAAGTAAATGCAAAAGAAAAGGGAGTAAGAAAACAAGAAAGTAGACAAAAAAACATGAAAATCAAGAAATCAAACAAATATGCAAGAAAATAAACTGAAAGTAAACACTACTCCTACTCCTAAATTGACGGTGCATGGGCCTGATCACGTGAAGTGATATTTCCAATGCAGCCACTACCGTATTGGTTGACCAATGTTTGTGAAGGCTTGGTTCGTGAGCAACCCAATTGTGAGAACCAAGAAACAAGAAAGATATAAAAATGAAGACAAACACACTTCATGTTTTAAAGTGTCCACAGGACATAAGTGTTTGCAAGTACATGGCGTGTGGTCCGTGGACTTGTCACGGTGCTATGCGACACTGCGTGCAGCTTTGAAGCATACGCATACTCTCGACTATGAAATGAAAGAAAATGAAAGAAACAAAGACAACTTGTGTCATGCACATGTTCTTGCAATGTAGGATTCCATGTTTGCATGTAATTAGTAGGAGCATGCACATTCGAAAGGATACATGATCTTCTAGTGCATCGTTGTTACCAACCGTTGAGATGGACAATTGCCTTGTGCATGGTACCAAACTAGGAATAAAATGCCCACATGACTGTGTCAAGAAAAAATACTTCATCCAGTATTGCCTTCTTCAATTCTACTCGGGCATATGCTGCAACCAATTCTCCTCCCTACTTGGCCATCTATAGCTCCTTAGCCATTCACTCATTCTTCTCTATCAGGAAGCGAACACTCAAGCTAGTGGCTGCAGCATATGCTCTGGTAGCATCGACAAATGTTGTTGGATGTTTGCACATGTCATACACGATCGCCCATTCCTCAAACTACACAAGAGATGTATGATCATCCAGAGTTGAAACTCTACGAGATTGCACAACTCTATGTTGAGACTCATCGAATGAGATGTTGTGCATCTCCCCTTCCGATTGATCTCCAAGGATCTTAGTGCCTCGTTGGTCACTTGGGACTTGCTCCTCTTCTGGATTTGATGAAGTTGGTGGGTCGACCTCTTGGTTGAGAGGCATGAGGTTGTTGTCTTGCTCTAACTCTTGTTGCTCCATATCTGTATCCATCTGTTCAAGTGCTTGCTCTATCTCATGAGAAAAGTCTTGTTCCTGCAATGGTTCACCCTGTCTGCCTAATGCCAGCTATTCTGATGAGTCTACTATCTGTATGGGCACAATTTCATCTTCCTATACAAGTTTAACCCCCTGTTGTACCTATTCCTGATGTGCTTCCTTCTCTTGTCTGCACAACTCATGTTCCTTCCAGAGTTGCTGCTTCAACTCATGTAACTCCTTCTCTGTTTCCTCCATTCTCTATTTCTCTCTCTGCCTTTGCGTGTTTCCCTTGTTATGTTGTTGCCTCTATTTCCAAATCTTCTTTCTGCACAAGTGGTTCTACTCGAAACTTGTAGCTTTTCTCTTCCTCCATGTTGTCAACAATCTTCCTCTTTCCCATGTTGCACACTATTATGTTTACCTCTGTTGTTGTTGCTTCTGGTGCTCTGCGGGATGCTGCTTCACGCTACTTTTCTATCCATTCTATAGCTTGACCGACCATTTCATTGAGTCTGGAGGAGTTACAACAATATCTCCATGGGTCCTCCACCCAATGACATGCCTCGTGGATCCAATAGAAATGTACTCTCATGTAATGATCTTTCACAAGACAATGCGAGTCATATAGATTGTAACTTCAGAGGTCGAATGGATACTTCTTCATCTTCTCTTCTTTGAAATCCTCATGCTTGAAACTCTGTATCTCGTATAACCTGATCCACAAAGGAAGATCGGGCCAAGGTGCCTTCTTCTTCCAGTGCAGAATAACTTTCAATCCACCGAGATGTGATATGATACTTCCTGCATGATGAGCTTGTTCAAGGAAAACTTTGGTAGGACATGTAGAGGCTTCTCCATGTTGTACATCTGTATGAAAGTGTTGGATGGTGAGGCATACCAATCGGCTATGTCGATCAGTGCCTCCATTGTTGCCTTGGAAATGTAGGGTGGATCCTGTTCAAATATCATCTTGTAAAATGGGGTGAAAAAATGATCAGACAGTTGTGTGATAACTCCTCTGAAGCTCCATTCGGACAACATCTTACAACAAGTGTTCACAACAGTCTCTGCCAGTGTCCATGCCCACTGCAAGCTAGGGAACTCCTAACAGGCACAGATTGCATCCAAGATATAGTCAAACATGTAGATTTTTTCTTGCATACCTTTGGGCAGCTTTCGAGCCCTTGTTACCTGTTCCTTTAGCTGGTGAGACAACATGTCGGACCAGTTGCATGCATTGCTTTCTCTGGCTAGTTGGTCCAACATGATCACCCAACTCTGTGGGAAGGTCTCTAAGCTTTCTTGGCCATACAATCGACATGCAAAAGTGACCAAGTATTGATATGCCTTCCGCAGTATCTTCGTCTTGTAGACCTCATTGGGTGTCATCCTGAATTTGGCTGAATCCTTCACCCAATTCTTCAAAATGTCTCTAGGGTTGGCATTACTGTTGGGTATGCTGAAGGGAGTATCCATGATGATCATGGGCTTTGACATCTAATACATCTTATCATAATCCTATGCTCTGAAGGTAGAAATCTTCGTCCTGCTGACACTGCTCAATGTCATCGTCTCAAGATCAGTGTGCAAGACGATCCAATGTATCATGTCCACGCATGGGAGCATGGGATACCTGCATGCAATCCTATACAAGCTATACTTGTGGATGTTCACATAGACAGTGGTCTTCGAGGTCTTCCACAAATGTGCCTACAAATGCATCATTGAATTCTTGCCATTTTATCTTGATGTCCTTGTCTACAATCAACTTGGTATCTTCATGTATCAATAGACTTGCAGACACTCGCTCAACTACTTCTCTAGTTGCACTTTCGTCGGTGTCCTTTGATCCTGCTCTCTTGGAGGCCATTAATCCTAAACTACTAAGAGGCAGATGAACACCTACTAGATTTGGATACAAAGCGACACGCATGGCAAGAAATTTGTCAATGAAAACCAAAGAAAACTTAAGGAATGACATGCAACATACCTGGAGATTGACTGGCAGGGATTGTGAAATTTTTCTTGGGAGGCTAGGAGAATGGCTGCCAGAACTGCACAAAAGGAATTATGGGCTGTTTGGGGAGGCTGGCTCGCTACTGGAATTGTGCAATGTGCAATCCAGGTTGGCTTGTTGGCTGCTGGAACTGTACAGTGCGCAATTTCAGCTGGCAATTGTTGTAAGCATAGTGACTGCACTGCACAATTTTCCGGGCCAGCAGTCACTGTCCCTCAAAATTGCATAATGCAAGACTAGAGGATAGTCACTAGGCATAAATGTGCATTTTCTAAGAGGAAGAAAGAGCCTTCCCTCTCTAAAATGTGCAATGTTGTCTTGGTGAGGTAGAGTCCGGGCCAAGGCAGCCCAGACCCGCCGACGGGCAATTGAAAGCAAATATGATTCTGAAGGCATGGTGATCCTGAGTGTAAGTAGGAGTGAATGATCATGCATGCAAACATTGAATGAAATATTCATAAAATGGAACAACATTCATGTGGGTGAAGCAAGTCGTTGAATCGACAATTGTTTGTGCAGAATAGTTTCATGAATGCGACAACAGTGAGATGCTAACGAAAACTGAAATGGTGCTAGTATAAGCTAGTATGCATGTAAAAGACAGCAAGCTTTCATAGAAATTAAGAAAACATCGCTCACAAAAGTGAAAACACAAAAAATGACAGAAATGTTGCAAAAGAAAAGTTAAGACAACTTACCCATGAATAGCTGAGTTGGATGTATCGAAGACTCCTGGATGTGTTGTGGGATGTCAGAGCTCCATTATCGATGTGAAGAAATGAGATCTGATGTGTCGAATAAATAATTTTGAAGCTCATGACATGCATGCCACAAATCTAGGAAAAAGCGATACTTTGAGGAAAGATTCTAAAACGATCTTTGCATGTAACCTCCAACTAATAAAAATAGCCCCCTAAAATCTAGGGATGCTTTTTGCATGTCGCCTTTTGCTATTCCAAGAAAAAGCATACCATGCATGTAATTCAAGTTTTCGTGGTCCCGGATGGAATTAGTCAACCCAACTACACATGCAACATTTTGTTCAGCTAGGGCAAAGAATGCACATTTTTGGGAGGGAGCTGGGATGGCTTTCCAAAAGTTTTGTGCAATTTCTGGGATGAGCAGCTGACTGCTACCTAGAATTGCGCAATTCCTGGGCTGAGCAGACCTCCTGGGAGGAATTGTGCAATTTTCTCAGTGAAGCTTGACTGGAATATTTGTGCAATTGCGAAGCCCAGCAGGCTACGAGACAAAATTGCGCAATTTCTAGAGGGAAGGCTAGTTCTCCTCTAGAATTGTGCAATTTCTTGAGGGAGCTTCTCAGCCTATAGCTAGACCAAGTCTAGAGAAACAGCCTATAAGGGGAATGCAACAAGCTCTCATGGACAAGCTATCATTCTATAAGAAAATCATTGAAGCTTGTGTACTTGACAAGGCAAGACATGCTGGTGTGAAAGGTTGGTAGGGAGGCTCCAAAAGGGAGCTAAGGAAAAATTTTGGACAATGGTTGTAGCCACTACAATAGGATACAAAAACCATAAAAGCCACATATGAAAAGTACATTTGTACATAAAATACTAAGGAAAGGAACTCGTATTAAGGAATGCAAAATCCAACTAGGTTTGGCACTTCCATGGTCCACCTGATCATAGATTGGTTGAACCAAATATTTCTTTCATCCAATCACCCCCATTCCATATTCCAAGCATGAATGTGAGATTCAAAACCAAAAATCAACCAGGCCTTCTTGAGGGTACACCATGTCATCCCCATCAATAAAAAACAAGCTTTACCACAATCCTCATAGGATCACTAGGCCATAAACAAGCATGGATTCCACCAGATTTCTCCACCTACACCATGAGTAATTTTTGTCTCCTAGTCTCTAGGCTTTACTGCAATCCACGGTCATATCCATGGATCAGTAGGAAATAATCGAGACACCACCATCTAGGCTTGACCGTATATCCTTCCATTCATCGACCAAGGATTCCTAAGCCTGATCATGGGCACCCACCTCTAGGATTTGCCATATATCTTGCCATTCATCGGTTGAGGATTCCTAGGCCCACCAAGGCACACAATACCTGGCTTTACCGCAACCCATAGTTTGGTTCAGGGGTTACTAGGCCAATGAATTTACCACAATCAATAGTTTGGTTCAAGGATCACTAGGCCATGTGTTTTTTCATTCGGAGATCCACCTCACTCAGTTTCGAATCGATCCGACAATCCAGCTTAACCAAAACATGAGAACCCAATCACACCATGGCTATCCAAAAATGGAAAGGAAATATTGAAGAACATTGTCACACCTAGGAGAGCCCATAACAATGACAACAATAGAAATAAGAACACACATGCATAACCATGCATGCCAAATCAAGAAAGGAAATCACACATGCAAATCGATACTTGTAAGTAGACCCACTATAGTTGCTTGATCATTCTCTTACTTACTTAATCTATGCCTCTTCTTTGCCTTCTTTTCCTTTCTTGATCCAATGCTAAAGTGCTCCAAGAAAACTCTAAGTGTCCAAGAGTGTGAGAGAGAAAGAATAGAGAAAGAGAGCTCTAAAACTAAACTGAAAAAAGATACGAACTAATCCTCAGAAGCATTTTAATTAATGATTCCTCTATTTTCTTCATTTTCCATTATTTTCCTTCATTTTTCTCCTCACATGCAAATAGTGACCTTTCACCTTCCTTTTCTCCTAATTTCCATTGTTTTCATAAATAAATTGCCAAAAATTCCATTTTTCCTTTTCGAAGCCTTTGTTGTTTCCTTCGCCAATTTCCTTAGCCATAATAAACTAAATGAACACCCACACTACGATGTGTTTCCTAACATTCAACTTGGAATAAGTGTCCCATAACCGTGGTTATTATTTTTCCTTTATTAATTTTATTTACATGGAATTTTCGCCGAGGTTGTTACAGAAGCCTCCCCCTTGGGGGAACACCATTCTCAATGTTCAATAACACCTACAACCAACATGGCCACTGAAAGAAAAACATACTATCCACGTAGCTTTATAACTTAGCTTGTTCCAGTATTTATAATGATCAACCTACTGAGAATCAAACCATCATGAAAACATAACAACATGACAACCATAATGACATGAAACTCATATTTCTTATTGGACCTTTATAGCACAACTCATGGCAGTATTTAAATCCATATACATATGTACATATACAAAAACATCATACTAAAGCATATACCAAAAACATATATCAAGGACATTCACTCAACCAACGAATAGAGAAGGATACATCTTATACACCATCTCCCATGTAGCTTCATCGAACCCAAAGTGCTTCCATTGCACTTTAACCTACTTGATTGCTTAGTTCTAGATCATGAGCACCTTTCTATGCAATATACTCTTAGGTTCTGAATGAAATTATCTATCTAGCTCCACCTACGATACATAACCATCAACCACATGATCAATATCTTTAACATACTTCTTAAGCAATGATACATGGAAAACATCATGGACTTTCATTGATAGAGGTAGTGCAAGTCGATAGGCCACCAGTCCAATCCTTTCCAGAATCTTGAAAGTTCCACAAAACCGAGTTTCTGGCTTGGCACATCATCCAATCTTCAAGGATTTCTTCTCGTGCTTGATGTGCAAGTACACATTTTCCCAACCTGAAACTCCTTAAACAACTTGTTCTAATCTACATGTATTTTCTGCTTGTCTTATGCTACCTTTAAATAATTCTTGATTACCTGGATTTATTGTTCCATTTCTACTAACATATTTGGTCCAATCAATACCTTGTTCATTGGATCACTCCAACTAATGGGAAAGTCACAACTCCTCCCATACAATGCCTCAAATGGAGTCATCCTCAGTGACTCCTGGTAGCCATTTTTGTAAGTGAACTCAACCAACGAAAGGTATTCCTACGATATCCTCTACTGATGCATCACACACCTCCTAAATCCTCCAATACCCTATTGACCCTCTCTGTCTATGCATCTTCTTGTGGATGATAAGCTATGTTGAAGGCCAACTCTATACCTAAACTTGCAAGCAACTCCTTCCAAGACTTGGAATCAAACTTTTCATCCCTGTCTGACACAATATTCTTCGAAACACCATGCAATATGACCACATCTCTGGTGAATAGTTGTGACACACCACTATCTGAATATGTAGTATTTACTGGAATGAAGTGAGCTACCTTAGTCAACATGACCACCAAAACCATGATGGAATCATGCTGTCTAGATGTCCTTGGAAAACCTGTAATGTAATCTATGGAAATTACCTCCCATTTCCACTCCGGAATCGAAATTGGTTGTAGAAACCCACCTTGATGCTTACATTCTACCTTTACCTACTGAAATTCTAAACATATAACTACAAACTCTCCACATCCTTCTTCATATTCGACCAATAATAAAACTTCTTCACTACTGTGAATCTCTTTTGGTGTCTTGGGTACCTGAATATGGTTTTGCATGATACTCTCTCAAGATAATCTTCTTGAGATAACTAATGTCTGGCACATATATCTTGTTCCTGAATATGATCAAGCCATATGCTGAGAGATGATAGTCCACATCCTGTGCACCTGTACCTGCACATTTACCACTACTTGTACTCTGCTATAACCTGTGCCTAAGCTCTCTATACCCGTCATCATGTTGTCATGCCTATAATATTTGATTTGATAAGTTTGTCCCATAAGAACTCGTAGCTACTATATGATTCACCTGTATCTGACTGCTAAGAGCATCTGCAACCTGGTTCTCTTCACCCTTGATATACCTGATCTCAAAGTCAAACTTGCTAATCGTGGCCAACCATCTAGCTTTCCTAGAATTCATATTCACCTGGTCAAACAAGTATGTCAACCACTATGATCACTCATCAATAAAAACCTCCTGACAAGAGGATAGTGCCTCCACATTTTCAATGCATGAATGATTGTTGCTAACTCAATATCTTGTGTCAGATAGTTTTGTTCATTCTCATTCAATTTTCGTGACTCATAGAATATTACTTGTAACTCTTGAATAAGAAATCCACCAAGATCTCTCTTGTAAGCGTCTTTACACACTACCACCTATTTTTCCATATCTGCAATCTTTAACACTAGAGCATTTTTCAGCAATTGCTTCAACTATTCAAAACTTGTTGCACATTCCTCTATCCATCAAATTTCTTACCTTTCCTCTACAGTGACATAATAGGATATGAAATTTGAGAGAAGTTCCTGGTGAACTTCCTATAACAACCTGCTAACCCCATAAATGATATTACCTCATCCATGTTTCTAGGAGCTTCCCACTCCATGATAGCCCTTCTTCTCTCAATCCACTATTATTCCCTGCTTCAAGACAACATGCCCCAAGTAATGTACACCTGTCTGAAAGAAACTACATTTACTGAGCTTAGAATACAAATGATACTCTCTCAACAATCTCAATAGTTCTGGTAAATGCTTGTCATGCTCTTCCCCGTTCTTAGAATATATCAAGATGTCATCAATGAATACAGTAACAAACTTGTCCAGATATAGACGCAGCACACTATTCATCAAGCACATAAATGTAGTTGGAGCATTAGACAAACCAAATGGAACTACAACAAACTCATAATGCCCATACCTAGTATGGAAATTTATATTGTAGATGTCCTCTTCTTTCATGTGTACCTAATGATATCCAAATCTGAAATCAATCTTTGAGAACATTGATGCTCCCTTCAACTAATCAAACAAGTCATCAATCCTTGGCAATGGATATTTGTTCTTGATGGCCACCTTTTTCAACTACCTGTAATCAATGCATAACTTGAGATTACCATCCTTCTTCAAAAACAATACTGGTGCACCCCACGATGATACACTTGGCCTAATTTATCCCATTTCAAGCATTTCCTTCAACTGCAATTTTATCTCTACTAACTCTGGAGTACTCATTTAGTATAGTGCCTTTTATTTTGGTGTTTCCCTTGGTACCAACTCAACGGAGAAATCCACTTCTCTATGAGGTGACAACTCTGAAATTTCTACTGGAAAAACATCCTAAAACTGTTGTAAGATCAAGTACCTTCTCAATATCTCTACATCCTCATCCTCCTTACCTTTATCACTATAAATGTGCACTGCAAATAGCACAAACCCTTTTCCGCGACTGTGTTTTTCCTACATATTTATCACCATCCAAACTAATTTTTATTTCTTCTTACCCTGTAAGATTCTCTATTCTCCATTGCCATCCAAGCACTCAATGGATTTGTCATGACATTCCACCTTGGTCCTATGAAGATACAACCAATCCATCCCAAAATCTTGTTATATGAACCCAACAGTAATATATTCAAATGTGTTGAAGTAGGAACACCATTCAACTCAAATGCACAAGCTCTTACCCAATGATTAACTCTCTTCTTGGTGCCTATATCCAACTGCAGTAACAAAGACTATGCATTCACTTATTTATTCAAGCCACACTTATCCACCAAGTCAGGGTTAACATAACTATAATTAGATCCAAGGTCAATCAAAATAGAAAATCCTTGATTACAAAGCTTACTGTCCATCTCAATTATAGATTCTTGATGGTTTTCCTACTTTTAAACCAACTTTGCATAGATATGAGGAATGCTCTACCCAAAATCCCCATCAGTTAGTGCCTCCTGTGCACTATATATCTGAGGCCTACCACCCTCATTTTGCTAACAATCCCTCTTAAAATGCTCCTTACCACATGTTCGATGCTCCAACCATCATGTATCATCACCTATATTCCATTGTTGTGACCCATGTCCTTGTTTAGCTGCATTGAACTTCTTATGCAGTGCAACATTCTCTTTCTCTTTTGCATTCTAAGGTCTTATTCTGTTTGGCTTCGATTTACCTTTACCTTTATCTTGCCCTTTCCATCCTCACCGAGGTTCATTCTTACACTTTTACTGCTCATACAAGTGCTTCAGCTTCCCAATAAATTCCTCAAGTGACCGAGGCTCATCATACTCAATCCGATCTCTAAATAATAATGGAAATCCACTCACAAATCTATAAACTTTAGCCTTTTCATCCTTGAGATACAATACATACCCCAATAACTCCAGGAACTTGGTCATATACTCCTCATATGTCATCCATCCCATTTTAATCTCATATAAAACCTTACCTTTGCTATCGTAGTAACTTTCTCACAAGAACTTCTTTCTAGAAAGTCTCTTGCATTCATGCCAACTCAACTCCTCTGTCTTGATGTCTCTAACCCGTTTTACATCTTCCCACCATATATATTCTTTCTCTTTGAGGTTTAAGATAGTTATTTTGGCCTCTATATTCTCTGTGTACTCATGTAGTTCAAATAACTTCTTCATGCCAAGTAACCAAGCCTATGCGTCCTCAGGCTTCTTCGAATCTCCATCAAAGGTAGGTGGCTTAGCTTTCTTAAATTCATCTAGAGAATATCCTTTGTCACTCCTCTTGTAAGGGTGAAAATGATGAAAATCATAGTGCCTGTCAGAACTAGAACTAGAATAGTACATGTGTCCATCACCTCTCCTATCTGGAGTATCCAAGATCCTTCCATCTCTAATAATGTCATCTCTATCTGACCTGTGACAACCATGAGACCTACTCCCATATGCCCCATTAGTTATGTCCTCCTGTCCATGGTTGATCTAAAGTGGTCCCTGTCTCTACAATTCTGACAAACTTTGAAGGATTACTACATTGAATTCTTCTTGTTTCTCTTGTGCCTACATGATTCTATCATTGTCTGCTTTGCAACTCCTTATTTCCTCCTTCAAGATTCTTGATGTGTCTTCTAAATCAGAAGAGTACCCAACACCACACTACTCATATGATCCATGAAGCGAATCTCATGAAATGTAGTCTACCATATTGCTATTCATATTAATCTCATCCTGCATGGCATACTGTATTAACTAAACCAAATTATAAACAAACCAATGTGCCTCAGTATAATTCAGGGAGGATATCTCATCTGCAAGATCAACTGGATTAGCACTTGACTAAAACCATAATCAACAACATGCATACATAGCCAGTACATAGACCACAAGAATAATAACACATATGCGATCGACATGAATACATGACCAAAACACCACCCATCCAATCCAAGGGGTGAACCAAACCCCGATACCACTTTGTAACACTCTCCTCCCACATTTATCTAAGTTAACTTGTCTCCTGGGGTAAACATGTGATGAGAGGCTACTATGATATTATTCAACTCCCCATGTACAGTTTAGGAAGTGGAATCAACAAAACACAACCAATCTGACCTTCTACACATGCTACATAAACCTTGGGATCTATCTAACCCTTCCAGGTAAACAACCCCTGAGAC
This sequence comes from Pinus taeda, assembly GCA_000404065.3. NCBI lineage: Eukaryota > Viridiplantae > Streptophyta > Pinopsida > Pinales > Pinaceae > Pinus > Pinus taeda. The sequence goes on from APFE030840061.1 coordinate 84,393, forward strand.
AACCTAGAATTTTGCTAACCTAGAGCCTTAGTCTCTCCCATGACATGGGCATGCATGTGACCGAGACCCTTTAGTTGCTCCCATAGCAAGGGCATGCCTGCGACTTGGGACTTTCCAGGTAGTTCTGTGCCAACGACCCCGGATTATGTGCAACTTTTTCAGGGCCAAGACTCATACCACTGCCTAGAACTCCATGAAACTTTGAGGAATGAAAAGTAACATCGAAATAAGGATACAAAAGAAAATACTTGAACAATGACTTGACTGGACCTCTACTAGCTCTGACAGGAATTTCATCAAACATGTCACAAATATACATTTTACAAGTCATAATAACATATCTGAGCATAGGGGTCTCATAATTATTTGAGTAAGAATAATTGATGCCTTATCACATTAGCTACATTATCATATATTAGGTCATATTTTCATTCTTCATTCATTTATAAATCAAAACATGATGGGAGACTTGCATCATCATTGTCATAAAACATACTCATAATCAACATATAAACAACAGAAATAATAAGGATACAACAACCATAAATTCCACATATGAACCAATACATTTCCACATAAAATACCAAGGAAAGGAAATCTTATTAACGAATGCAAAAGTCAACCAAGTTTGGAATTTCCATATTGCACCCGACCATAGATTGGCCGAACCAAATCTTTCTTTTAGCCAATCGCCCTTGTGCCATATTTCAAGCATGAATGTGGGACTCAAAACCAAAAATAAACCATAGCTTCCCGAGGCTACACCACCTCATCCCCATAAATAAAAGCCAGGATTTACCATAATCCTCATTGGATGACTAGGCCACAAACAAGTATGGATGCCAGCAAATTTCTCCATCGACACTGTGAGAAATTTTCTTGTCTCCTAGTCTATATGCTTTACCGCAGTCCACAGTGTTATCCAGTGATCACTAGGCCATAATCGAAACACCACCCTCTAGGATTTACCGTATATGCCATAATTCACTAGTAGAGGATTCCTAGGCCTGATTAAGAGCACTCACCTCCACGCTTTACCATATATCCCACCATTCATTGGTTGATGATTCCTAGGCCCACTGAGGCACACATTACTTGGCTTTACTGCAACCCACAGTCCAATTCAAGGGTTACTATGCCAGTGGATTTACTACAATCGACATTCTGGTTCAAGGATCACTTTCCCTTGAGTTCTTTCATTCAGAGATCCACCTCACTCAATTTCGAATCCAAGAGAATCCATCTTAATAAAAACATGAGAACCCCATCATATCGAGGCTATCCAGAAATGGAAAAGCAAGGCTAAAGAACACTTTCACACCTGGAAAATTCCATGCCAATGATAGCAAGAGAAACGAGAACACACATGACCATGCATGCCAAATATAGTAAGGAAATCACACATGCAAGTTGATACTTGCAAGTAGACCTATTGTAGTTTCTTGATCCTGATCTTGCTTGATTGTTGCTTCCTATTTTCCTTCTTTGAATTTCTTGATCCAATGTTGAAGTGATCCAAGAAAACTCTAAGTTTCCAAGAGTGAGAGAGAGAGAGAGAGAAGAGAGAGAAGAGAGAGAGAGCTCCAAAATTGATTTGAAAAAAGGTTACAGTGACAAAAGGAACCAACTAATCCCAATAAAGCCTTTTTATTAATGAGACCTTGTTGTAGCTATTTCAACACCCACCAGAATTTTGGCTTACACACAATTTCAGAGCCTTCCTTGGTCTTTTGTATTGTTTTTGCAAAACCTAGAGCTCATTTCATGATCATTCTCACATTTATTTGGTCCTTTTTGCATGTTGGGACAACTATCTTCTTTTGGCATGTTTGACTATTGTACAATGTTTGCAAACCTTTTGTGGTGGTTTTTAAGGTTGGTATTTGTGTATATGACTTGTCCCAACCATGTAAACATCTGTTGCATCCATACACAAAGTCTTGAGCATTGTCACACAAGTGTCTTCACGGTCATCCTAAGGCCTATCTTAAGTGTTTCACATGTCGTATCTTGTCATGAGGTAGTCACACAGAGGGAAATTAACTTTTTACATGTTCTGATGATCTATGTTGTCATGTCATCAAGGTATGTTAACTGTGTGATCATAGTTAAGGTTCATCACAGTTCATCACCCATCCCACACTTAGCCATTTTCGGAAAATCTTCTCCACCGAGCAACTTAGCTTCACTGGGCCACGAATGGACTGCGCATTGCACACTCTCAACCATCTAAGATATGACCTTGCTGCTTTAAAATATGCAATGTGCATATCCTATCCTGGGCTATTTCTTTATGTAATTCCTGAGCCCAACTCTCGATCTTGACCTCTAAAATTGCGCAGTTCTGTCTCCCAAAAGTCCTTGACCTATGCACTTCACATATTCGTGTTCTCTTGTCTGCTGGAACTGCAAAATGTATAGAAATCCAACTTTCCTTAGCATCCAAAACTACGCACATCCTCCTCCCAGTGTCCTTTCCCTCAATTAGACCCCACTTCCTCCAAAAATTGTGTAATTTTATCCTTCAAGCCTCCCTGAGTTGCACATTGCACAATCCTAGTTGCCTAGTCCACCTTGCCTCCTGAAACTATGTATTTCTTCCTCCCAGGGTCCCATCCTGCAGCCTCCATTGCTTTCTTAAACTATGCAATTTCTTCCCTCGGTGGGTACTGCGCAATTGTTTCTCTTAATGGGGACTGCGCAAATTTTTCCCTCAGTGGGGACTGCACATTTTTTTCCCTGAGTGGGAACTGTGAAATTTTTTCCCTCAGTAAGGACTACGCCGAAATTTTCCTCAGTCTAGCCTAAGTTACGCACTACACAGTCTTAGTGATGAATCTTGACCCTTGCTTGCTTGAACTCCACAATTCCATAGTCATTGGGCCTTCTCTCCTGACCTGCCCCCAATCTTGACCCAATTCATGAATCCAAATGATGTATCTTAGGCTAGGGGTTTTTACACTGATGTCCTCTCATCATGAGTGAGTTGCAGATATAGGTACTCACTTACACCATGATAGGATGATCAAGAAGGAGATACAAAAGGGGAGCATGCATAAAGACATCTTTGTAGTTAAAACATGCAAGTTAATCTATGAAAGAAAATCAAAGGGGTAAAAGTTTGAAACTACCTTCCAAGACTAAAGATCATTAAAGACTCTGCATCACCAAGCCATGTGGATGAGAAGAGAAATCATATCCATAAGACATCCAACACTCAGCAACCATAGTGACTTGACATTGCCACATCACCAAGTAGCCCATGTTAGCAGTGTCATGTCATGAGTGGTCATATGCCACATCACTATTTTGGACCATGTATATAATACTCAAATATAAAGTGGAAGTCCAAAGGATACACATGAATATGGAGAGTCATATCAGTTGAAAAGCCATAGGAAGTTGAACAGTCATGAGGGTAGTCAAAGCATAGCAAAGGGGAAGCATCACCCCTAAGTTATATATACCCCCTCCTTGTATGAGAAAAGGACTTTTTCACCTTGGATCCTTCCGCAAGGCATTACAAAGATCATATAGCCCTTTCAGGAGCAAGGAGTGGCTTCAATGCCCCACTGTTGGAGCTAGTGATGTACATTGTAAACATGTGTCTTGGAACTTTTGCTTAATAAAAAGGGCCTTTTAAGGCCAATAGGTTCTTCATGCATGGACTATGAATGTGTTTAAGAATATTTTGTAGATGTTTGTATTTCATTTTTGCTACCACATGTGCTAATATAGTTGAACTATTTTGGTTATTTTAGTTCCTATATTATGGAGAATGTGTTGTAATGGTTGTTATTGTTGTCCCATCCTTGTGGACTATTATGTGGGATACTGGACAGATCTTTCCTTGTTTGTTGGTTGTAACCACCTTCAAATCCACTGTGGATTATTTCGTTGGATGTTAGATAGAGCCTTCTGGTTCATGTGTGTCTCTTCCCGGGTCGTACTATTACCTCTCACATAGAGGCTCACTTTTCTCCCCCTTTTGCATTAGAGGAACCTTGACACAGTTGCAACTGCACACTCACCAGGCACACCTCCCTTACTTTCCTCTCAATTGTTGCATTAGGGGTTTTTAAGGTCTAAAATGGGCCTCCTAAGGAAATTATAAAATAATAGTTGAAATAATAAAATAAGATTAGATTACATCATCAAATTTTAGAGGGAAAAAAGGAAAAACTATCTTTTCGACTCTTATTATCAACTTCTCCCTATGGGTTTGCTTGAATTTAGAGCGGAAACACTCGTTGGATGTAGAATTTTATTCCTCATCCAAGGAGTACCCATGTTGCATACTTTCGATGGACCCTGTTACACAAAAAATGAGAAATACATGAAAAACGTGATTGCAATCACGTCTTTTCATTTATTTCTCATTTTTTGTGTAATAAGGGCGATTGAAAGTATGCAACATGGGTACATATTGGATGAGGAATTAAATTTTGTATCCAACGAGTACTCCCACTCAAAAGTTGAGTAAAACCTTAGAGAGATAAGTTGAAAATACGAGTTGAAAAAGTAGTTTTATTATTTTATTATTTTTAATATTTTTACTTTTTTAATCTAAAAATGGTGAATCATCCCCCATGGTTAACATCATCATCTTGAATCCTATTGGTTCTTATAAAGTTTATTTTGGTTGTATATTTTTCTTAAGAGGCCCATTTTAGACCTCAAAATTCCCTTAATGGATAGCTAGAGCCAAGGAAAATCTTTAAGTATTTGGCAACCAAGCCTTTATACAGGATGGGACTCCCATTGAGTCTCACCTAAATATCTTATTCAAAATGTCTCTTTCCCAAATCATAATCCCATGATATTTTTCTAAAGAACTTAACTGTACCATCCCTGCGGAATTTATAATTCACTGCCTGTCCGAATTTAATTTTGATGGTGAGGGTGAATCAACTTTTTGTGAACATTTGTTTCAGGTTGTATGTCTTTGTCTTTCTAATGGAATATATTGCAAATATGCTATTGCTAGATTACTCACCCTCACATTCGAAGGTCGTGTTAATCAATGGTGTCATACGTTACCCATTGCTTCTATCCATTCATTTGACCAACTTTCCAAGAAGCTTCATAAAGCCTTTAATAACTATAACTATCGAGATGTTTGTAGAAGAATAAATCTTTCAAAAATGAATCCTGATCAATCAATTGAGGATTTTTCTGATTGATTCCTTCACCTCTGTTATGAAATTCTTGAAAAACATCTCAATTGGGATTTCTTGAAACAAGAGTTTGAGCGCTTGGTTCTTGTCTCTTCATATGGTGAAATTGAACCCCCTAATTTTTCTACTTCCCCAACTCTTACGAATGATGAGACATCTCTAATTTCAGAGAAGGAATTTGCTGCCCCTTTTATTCCTTGTCCTCCTCCTTTTCTAGCCCCGATGTGGGTGCCTCCTTGCGGTGGTTGTAAAATTGGGAAATCTACGAATCAAATCTCCAATCCATCTTCTCATTCTTATTCCATTTTTCATGATTTGGCTTCAATGGAGAAATGTCTAGAATGGCTCATGAAGCCTATGGTGACAACTGACTCCTCCATTTCATAAGATGTTGTCACTGCACACAACTCTAGTCTCCAAGATGATCTCGTTTTTTGTTGTCCTCTACCATCTAGATGCCATAATTGTTCATACCATGATTTGCTCGAACAATCTTCTCCACCAACTACTTTTCCACACACAGTTGGTTTTCAAGCTGCCTAAGTCCAAACTGTAAGTAAATACAAGGAAATCACATTACACATGTAGAGGAGCAGAAAGGTGAAGATTCTTTCAATCTTTCCTCACTTTTTCAAAATCTTGCATGTCAAAACAATGTATTTTCGTTCTTGGATGATTCTCAATCTGTTAATCTTGGTAGAGAATACAATGCAATCAATTATTTTAATCAACCCTCAGCCTTGGGAAATAATCATTCCAATGATGATGACTTTATTACTGTATGCCATAATGAATGCCCAAGCACATCATATGATCTTTCACTTTCTCATGAAGATTTTAATTTAGATCTAGAATCTGGTTCGGTTAAAGAAGATGTTTATATCGAAACTTCCTCTTCACCTCACCATCCCTTTTTTCTTTCCATTTTCAATGCATCTACTTGTGCTGAAGTTACTCCATGCTCTTTAGTTTCTTCATATGATGAGTTATCCCCTCGATTGACACAAGGCAATGAGGATGTCCATGATGAAATTGAAAATAGTCAAATCATAGACTACCCTTCCCATCCCTCACCATCTCTTCTCTTGCATGAAGTCAAATATTCAAATCATCTTGCTCATGAGATCTCACCGATTTATTTATCTTTGAATTTCCTATCAAAAGAGTCTTCCGACTTGACAAATATGGTTGTTAAAGTTGAAAATTCTGGTAAAATATGTGAAAAAGATGGCTTCTATCTGATGAGAAGTTTCCTTACTAAATCTAGGAATAACAATTATCCTTAAATCATGCATGATCTATTTCAGGCTTCAAAATGCAATTTTACAATCCCAAAAAGTTGCAGGACCCACCAGGGAGTCAAGGCACTTCAACTTCCGTTGATGGATATGTCAGGATCTCGTAACTCTAGTATTCCCTCCAAATTAAGTCAGATCTAGTTTCTCTCACACAATCCATCTCTGTACATGGTTTCCCTCGATGTAATTTTTCCTTGTGAAAATTTTTTGGTATTCCAGGTGTGACCTTTTAAATTTTCAAGATTTTACTTCTGACCGAATTCAAGGATATGTTAAAGTCCATTCATCTTCATGTAAATCTCTCGCATCAAACTCGAGATAGGAATGCGCATCTATTATAGAGTCATGGAATTGTGAAGTCAATCATTCCAAGGGCTATCTTTTCCTAAACAAATCATGCTTATTGAATTCATCCCTTAATGTTCAGCTCCAGGGTCTTCTTTTGAATTTGATGTTGCAAGCATGTCCTCTCATCGTGCTAGAAACCTTCTTGGGTGATAATGAATGCACAAAGTGTCACATGAACCAAGTTCTTCTCCATTCACCATGTCCCAACTGGTCTCATGTATTTGTGGTACTAGCATCCTTTTTAAACTCTTTTGATGACTATGATTCTTGTACAATTTGTCACCAATTGTAGGAAAATGGTTTTTCATATTTGGCTCGCAAGGAACTTGGTTCGATTGTTCAAATCATTCACGAGACTGTTCAAATTGATTTTTCTTTGTTTATTGTAAATTGGGAATCTGGTTCTTTAATCAGCTCATCTGATCATTTTTATGTCTTTGGTGACTATCATTCAGCTTATCATTTTCCCATCAGCACATCTAATGGCAGATCTTCCACACCCCTTGATCTTCATTATTCAACATCTCTTTATTCAGATTTTTGTCAAGCAGGCAAGGCACTAAGCCTTTGCTGATGGTTATGGAAGGTCCTCACTATCTTGACATGACTGTTCAGTATGATCATATCCATTTTTCCTCACAATATTCCCATCGTGATCCCACTCCCCTAATACAAAATTAATCTTTTCCAAGATTTCGGGGTTTTTAAGATGGCCATCATGAGTTTTACGATCCAATCATTGAATGGATGGAAGAATCTTACCTGGAAAGATCTGTAGAAAATAACAAGCTTCGATATTTCCTCGTGCTTGCTAAGGAGCTTGGTATAAATGAATACACATCCACAAGAAGCTTCCAAGGTTTGTTGAAAGATGGTATTCGTTGGAAAGATAAGAATGAAAATTCGATGAAAGTAGTGGTTATGGCACATCTTTCTACCCATAGGAAAGACCTTCCTTTTCTTGTGCAAGTTATTCAAGTTCTTATCTTTTTTGTTGCACATTTCTTTATATCTGTTTTAACTATTCGTATCTTTGTGAATTCAAGTCGGGAACAACTACATTGGCTTCACTCGAAATTTCATTATACGTTACCCTAACCATCTAGCTGTTAGGTTAGGAGTAGGATTAACTGCATCCTAGTTTTCCCTCTCTTTCACTCATTCTACACTCGCTCCCTGTAGTTTGTCCTCGTTTCCTTATTCTGGTTCTACATCTTGTTTTCTTGATTTCTGGTTTTGATTCCTGGTGGTGTGTTTCCTTTCCTTTCGTTTTGTTTCGTCTTTATTTCTTGTTGATTATTTCCTTCTATTTTCATCATGTAAATAAGTGTTGTTCCTGGACCTATTTTGGGTTCTTAGTATGTGTGTGACTAAATTCTAAAGAGTCTTGTGACACTTCTGCATTTGGCCAGCCTTTTGTCGATCTTCCTTGTGTTGGTTACATCTTTTGGCTAATGAATTTCTGATGGAAAATAAATCCATCCATAAGGAGGTTTTTGATCCAACCATGAACCCACGTCTAGTCCATAAACCTCATGCCTATTCTTAGTTTTTTCTTTTTATGTTCTCAAGATTATTCAATTAGTAGAGATGGAGAAGGGTTAAAACCTAAACGAGCAAACCTAAATTAGAGGTATCTATATTCTTCTTTGAAGGAACAAACTCTTTTTCTCTCAATAATTCAGGATCCCTCTTCCACCCCAAAATAAATAAGTGTCAATGCATAATTCTCTCTAAATAAATAAATAAAGGCAAAAGAAGGTAAATACTTCCTACGTAGAGAGGTGAAGTAAGCAACTCCACTGAGGTACTATCTAGGCTTGCTAACAAAAGAGAAATGTTTGTGTTCCTGCCGGACTTTGCTAGGGAACTGCCCAGAACTGCTGGCAATGGAGAAACACCAGAGATGAAAAATTATACTCTGAAAATATTAACCTCACGAGCTACACTACCTTTCCCAACTCAAAACATTGTGATTATGTTGAATCTTATGTTTTTATCGACTATGAAGGTATAGAGGGGACCATGTTTGTTCATGGGGTAAGTGGGAAGGTTGAAGTAATTTGCATGATGATTCAATACTCCCTGAAGAACCAAGCACCTCCATAGAAGAAATTAACCAAGATAGAGAAGCTAGAGTTCAACCAGTGCATCACCAAGTGTTGTAGCTGCTGCAACAACCTCCAAAACAACCTCCAAAATTTTGGCTTGCACTCAATTTTGAAGCCTTCCTTGATCTTTTATAGTATTTTTGTAAACACTAGATCTATTTCATGATCTTTCTCGCAGTTCTTTGGTCCCTTTTTCATATTGGGCCAACTGTCATCTTTTGGCATGTTTTACTATCATACAGTGTTTACAAGCCTTTTTTAGTGGTTTCGAAGGTCATCCTATGTGTATATGAGTTTTCCCAACCATGTAAACATCTATCACATTCATACAAAAATTCTTGAGCACTGTCACACAAGTGTCGTCATGGTCATCCTAAGGTTTATCTTAAGTGTCACACTTGTCATATCTTGTCATGAGGCAATCACATGGAGGGAAATGTTTGTTTACATGTTCCAATAATCTATGTTTTTGTGTTATCAGGGTACTCTAAGTGTGTGATCATAGTCAAGGTTCATCACTCATCCCACACTTAGCGATTTTTAAAAAATTTCCCTACCGAGAAACTTTGCTTCATCGGGCCCGGAATGAACTATGCACTACGCAGTCTCAGCCCTCTAAGATGTGACCTTGCTAATTGGAACTATGCAATGCAAAGTACCTGTCCTCCAAGATTTTTTCTTTGCACAATTCTTGAGCTGAGCTCCTGAGCTTGACCTCCATAATTTCATAGTTGTGTTTCACAATCTGCCTTGAACTTCACACTTCGCATACTCAACCCTCAAGTTTTTGCCTTGTCTACTGGAACAACACAATCCATAGAAACTCAGCCTTCCTTGGCATCCAAAACTATGCAGATGCTCCTCCCAATTTCATTTCCCTCAGTCGAACCCCACTTCCTCTAGAAACTATGCAGTTATGTCCTTCAAGCCTTCCTAAGTTGTGCATTGTGCAGTCTTTGTTGCCTAGTCCCCCTTGCTTCCTAAAACTGCACAGTTTTTCCTCAAAGGTCACCATCCTACAACCCCCACTGTCTACTTGAACTATTTTTTCCCTCAATAGGGACTACACAAATTTTTACTTTAGTGGGGACTTCAGTAATGTTTTCCTCAATGGGGACTTCACAATTTTTTCCCTCATTGGGCACTATGAAATTTTTTTCCCTCAATGAGCATTGCGTAGAAATTTCCTTTGGTGTCACTTGAGTTGCACACTACACAATATGAATGATCAAGCTTGACCCTTGACTGCTCGAACTATGAAATTGTGTATTCGCTGGACCTTCTCTCTTGACATGTCAGTAAGTCCCGACCCAGTTCATGAATCTAAATGCTCTATCTTAGGCTAGGGGTTTTCATACTGATGTCGTCTCATCATGAGTGAGTTGTAGATGCAGGAACTCTCCTACACCATGGAAAAATGATGAAGAAGGTGATGCAGAAGGGGGGCATGCATAAAGACATCTTCGTAGTTGAAACATGCAAGCAAATCTATCAAATAAAATTAAAGGGACACAAGTTTGAAACTACAATCCAATTCTAAAGATCATTGAAGAATCTGCATCCCCAAGCCATGCAGAGGAGAAGAGAAAGCATATCCAAGAAGACATCCAACAGTGAGTAGTGATAATGACTTGAAATTGCCACATCACCAAGAAACCCATGTTAGTAGTGTCATGTCATGTCATGTCATGAGTGGTCATATCCCACATCACTATTGTGGACCATGTGGAGAGTCATGTATGTTGAAAATTCATAGGAAGTTGAACAATCGTGAGGGTAGTCAAAGAGTCACAAAGGGGAAGCATCAACCCTTGATTATATATACCCCCTCCTTGTATGAGAAAAGGACATTTTCACCTTGGCTCCTTCTGCAAGGCATTAGAGAGATCAACTAGTTCTTTGAGGAGCAAAGAGTGGCTCAATGTCCCACTATTAGGGCTAGTGATGTACATTGTAAACATGTGCCTTGGAAATTTTTCTTAATAAAAAAATCCTTTTAAGGCCAGCACATTCTTCATTCATGGACTATGAATGTTTATAAGAATCTTATGTGGACATTTGTATTTCATGTTTTCTTTCACATGTATTAAGATAGTTGAACTATTTTGGTTATTTTAGTGCTTATCTTATTGACAATGTGCTATAATGGTTGTTATTTCTATCTTATCCCTGTGGACTATTCCCTGGGTTACTAGTCAAATATTTCCTTGTTTGTTGGTTGTAACGACCATCACATCCGTTGTGGACTATACCCTTGGATGTTAGATTGAGCCTTCTGGTTCATGTGTGTTTCTTCCTAGGTGGTACTATTACCTCTCGCTTAGAGGTTCACTTTTCTCCCCCTTTGCAGTAGAGGAACCTATACACAATTGCAACTACACACTCATTAGACACACCTCCGTTGATTTTTGAAGACGCCATTGCATCACTCTCATGTGCTAATAGCTAGACGCAAGGAAACTCTATAAGGATTTTGAAATTGGGCCTTTATAATGGATGGGACTCCTACACCAAACAATGTGAGGTTTGATTGGGACTTCATATCGAGGAGATCCCCTTGGTTGACGGATTTCCAGCACCATTAATAGGCCCCTATTTTCTTCATTTTCCATTATTTTCCTTCATTTTCCTCCTCACATGCAACATTTGACCTTTCAACTTCTTTTTCTCCTAATTTCCAATATTTTCATAAATAAATTGCCAAAAAATGCCATTTTTCCTTTCAAGGGCCTTTTCCATTGCCTTCACCAATTTCCTTAGCAATAATAAACCAAATGAACTCTCACACTAGGATGTTTTAACCAACATTCATCTTGTAATAAGTGTCCCATAACCATGCTTATTATTTTTCCTTTTTAAATTTTATTTACATGTAATTTTCATGAAGTCTGTTAGACTTTTGCTGGTATGACATTGTAGGAACCGTTGACATGATGAGGCACTTTGCTTCCCACTCCACCTAGTCATGTATGATTAGTCACTCCATTATCTTAAGTGATACCACTTTAAGCCCTCCATCTAGAAGTCCTTGGAGTACTACTTTCCTTCCTTGATGTTTAAACTTGATTTCCAACTTTTGTATATTGAAAGAGAACTCTACAATGGACATCATCCATGCCATACCACGAATAACATCATTGTTGTCTAATATATAAAATTCATCTTGTAGTTGATAATCACCCAATTGTATACTACGATTTCAAATCTTATGAGTACATGGAATATTATACCCATTAGTTACCATTACCATAAACCAATTATGTTATTATGTTTGCAAACCCTTCTTAGTCACAATCTTTTCATCAATGAAATTATGAGTTTCCCATATATCTATCTGATCTAGGTGTATGTTGGTGGCCACCCACCTATCCCACTTGGACCCCTACAACTGTCTCTTTCAGTTTTTCAGTTTCCTAAATTGTTGCATAGTTTACTATTTTTAGCAGTGTTTCGGGTCCTAAACTTTCAGAGTCGTTTTGAGGCCCTAAACGACGTTTTTTGGGAAATTTGGGAGCAACATGGGTCTGTAGATTGATGTCTCTCTTCCCAAAGTTGTAGTGCTCGGATAGATCTTTCCAATGAGCTATTGTACGCATCAAACGAAGATCGGGTGCCAAAGTTACGACCCCAGGAAGTTGATGTACCAACTTACCCAAAACGGGGCCCACAATTTGTCATTTCATCTTTTAGAGTTAGGTTTTGGGATGTTAAGGGTTTTCCATTGTTTCTCAACAATAAATAGGCCTTCGAGCCTCATTTTAACACAGTTTAGAGGCATGTATCCGCTACATCTCTTCTCAGAGATAAGCTACCATCGCCCTAGCTGGTTTATTTCCATTTTGTTGTTTGTAAGCATATTTCAGTATTTTACATTAATGAAATGAAGTATTATTTCCACTACATCTCTGTGTTTATGGTTATCTTTGTAATTTTTTGTGTTCCTGTTCAAATCCGGATCACTATCAAAGAAACAAATTGTTTCCCCTATAATATACCTCTTACCTTGAATTCATTTTCCTTTGGTGCACTAGAGATTTGTGCTATGGCCTTATCATCTTAGGTCTCTTCCTCTAAAGTTTCCTCCTCATCACTATTCTTTGAACCATATTGTTGGTCATATTTTTCATGCAGATCCTTTACCAAAAAATTTCTTTAATTTCTTAGCTTTTGGTTTCAAACTACATTTATGTGAGGGGTCCTATGGCTCTGTATAATGGGAAAAAAACTTCTTCCTTGTGAGGTCATTTTGTTGCTCACTATCTAACCTATTGGAATAACTTTTGTGGTTGTCATGGTTCTATTTGAATTTTTTTTTGTCTTCATCCTCTTACGTGGGAACCCTTTGGAATAAAACTTTCTTTTGGAAGTAAAAGCCTCCATCTCCCTTGCTTTTTTTATGGCTTATTACAAGGTAGGTGGATTGAGGGACTTAATCCAACCTCTTAAAGGTTTTGTCAAACCATCCAGGAAAAGAACCATGAGTCTTCTTTCTATAGAATTTCTCACTATAGATCAACAGATTATGCAATATACTAAAGAAAAATACTAGATCTACTTCTACAACAAACTTGTGGAAGCTTAATCGATTATGAGCAAGATCAATCAGAACACATATAACAGAGAAGAATAAATCATACACATGAAACACAGAAGAATACTCTGGGGAAAGCCTCAGCTAAAAACCCTGCTATCTGTATTATCATACAAGTGGAAATATCTCAGGATTACACAAAGCTTTAGCTCTCAAGCTATCCAGCTCTCAGTACAATCCTTTTCTGCTGCTCATAGATAGAATAGAAAACACATATGCCTTCCTTCAGTCCTCCAAGCCTCCTATTTCCTTGCACAGTTTCTCCTGGGTCCTCCAGCTGCAACCTGTGTGATCTTCACCTCACACAGAACACTGACCTATGAAATAACTACAAAATCCTGAAGGAGATAATTCCTTCTGCATGGATGAGTTTCTTATATAGGAAAATTTCTCCAACTAATAGTACATTGTCCCTTCCTTTAATCTCAACTAGGTCTTTCTCTTAATCTCAACTAGGTCTTTCTCTGAACTGACATGCATGAGTTATTTATGAGAGAATATTTAGTTATCTGAAGTGCAACAGTTACATGCATGCATGTGTTAACTAACTGAACTCACAATCAGTTCCACTAATTGTTGAAACTAATCTAACTGGACTTAACTCAGATAACTGAGCTAACTAATTACAACTCAAAGTACAACTCATCCTGATCTCCTTAATCAAGGGATAACTTCCTCAATCAAAGGGGAAGTTGTTGCATTTCTTCACATAGACTTCATGTTTGATTTTCTACAACTAATTAACTCAAGATGAATTAATTAATTATTTTCCAAACAGCTGCTAAAATCAAATTCGAATTTTAATTCTCAATTTTAGTTCACTGACTAACTAAAATTGGAATGTATCCTGAAATGCTATTTATAGCAGTGCTATTTTTAGCACTTCTATTTTTAGAATTTCTTGTTGCTATTTTCAACACTCCCTCTCAACAAGAATGGGATTATTAGTCACCCCAATCTTGTCTCTCTGGAACTCGAACTTGCATTTTGACAATGCCTTTGTCAAAATATTTGCATCTGGTTCCTCGGTCGAAACATACAGCAACAACATGATGCTCTTCATCACACAGTCTCAAAGATGATGGTACCAAATATCTATGTGCTTGGACTTGTCATGAAATACTGGACTCTTAGAGAGTTTGATACAACTATGGTTATCGGAGTAGACCACAGTTGGATCCATCCTCTGACCAAACAATCCAAATAGAATCTTCCGCATCCAAATGGCCTCACATGTTGCTTGACTAGCAGCCATGTATTCAGCCTCTACTGAGCTAAGTGCAACTGACCGTTGTTTCCTACTGTACCAAGAAACTGGAGCTAAACCAAGGTTGAAGATTCCTCCTGAAGTGCTCTTCTAGTCTGATGGACTCCCTGCTCAATCCACTCTGTGAAGCCCTGAAGCTTCACTCCCTGTGTCTGTCTGTACCATAATCCATACTAAGATGTACCTCTAAGGTATCTCAGCACATGCTTTGCTACCTTCAAAAATAGCTTGGTAGGTTAAACCGTAGCTTGACTTAGCTGGTTCACTGCAAAGCATAAGTCTGGTCGTGTGTTCACTATGCACATCAATGAACCCACAAGCTACTGATAAACAGTAGCAGCTACTACCTCACCTGAAGTAGCATCCTCCTTCCTCCAGTTCCTAGCTAGAGGAGTCTCCATGGGCTTGCACTTCTCCATGTGGAACCGCCCGAGTATCTCATTGGCATACCTGCCTTGAGACACAAACACTTCCCCATCCTTCTGCCACACTTCCATGCCTAGAAAGTAGTGCATAAGACCCATGTCTTTCATTTCGAACTCTCTTGCAAGGTCCTCCTTGCAAGACTTGATCAACTGATCATCACCTGTCAAAATCAGATCATTAACATAAAGAACAATGATCAATGGCTTACCTTCTACCATGATGTGGTAAAGGTTCCATCTGCTTCACTCTTGGTGAAGCCCAACCCGTGAAATAGCTATTGATCCTGGTGTATCAAGCACGAGGTGCTTGCTTCAGCCCGTACAAAGCCCTCTTGAGTCGACACACATGCGACTCACGATCGAAGGTCTCAAAACCTTCCAACTACTCAATGTACACCTCTTCCTCAATCTTCCCATTGAAGAACGCAATCTTCACATCCATCTAATGGATCTTCCAACCCATCTAAGCTGATAGTGCCAACATCAATCTGATAGATGAGTACCTTGCTACAGGAGAAAAAGTATAATCGTAGTCTATCCCCTCGACCTGTGAGAAACCAAGGGAAACAAACCTTGCCTTATGTTTCTCAACATTGCCATCAATTGCCTGCTTTACCTTATAAAGCCATCGTGAACTCACACTGACTTGTCCTAAGGTCTTGGGATAACATCCCAAACACAGTTCCGAATGATGGAGTCATACTCCTCCACCATAGCATCAACCTAGACTGGTTGTTGCACTGCCTCCTCGAATGAAGAAGGTTCAGACTCTACACACTCCCCAACCAGGGCCATGTAACCAGTGTACTGGTCGGGTGACCTCCTCTATCTGCATTGAGAAGATGGTTGTCCAACATTCTCTCGTGCATCCACCATCAACCTGTCAGCTTCCCTTGAGTGTTTCCACCCATCTCTGGAAGAATCTACATGAGTGGATCTCTCCACTCCTGATCCTCTGCATGCGGCTGCTCCACAACAGTCTAAGGCTCCTCCTCCTTAGGAACTGAAATTTCCTCCTCTGCATGCAACTTGAGCTCTCTCTCAAGTGATACTTGCATGGCTTTCTGCTTGTCAAACTTCAGATCTCTGCGTACCACTGTCCTTTGACTGGTAGGCAGGAACACGCGATAGTTGTGGGGTGTATCAGTGTACCCCATAAGTGTCCCCAACTCAGCTGTAGGATCTAGCTTCTTCCAGGCATCTTTGGTCACATGGCAATAAACCGATGATCCAAAGATCCTGAAGTGACTCACATCTGGTCGTTTCCTAGAAAAGGCTTCCATTGG
This sequence comes from Pinus taeda, assembly GCA_000404065.3. Lineage (NCBI taxonomy): Eukaryota > Viridiplantae > Streptophyta > Pinopsida > Pinales > Pinaceae > Pinus > Pinus taeda. The sequence goes on from APFE030840061.1 coordinate 100,896, forward strand.
TGTCTTCAGTCCTAGTATACAATGCGAGCTTCTGTTCTGCAAGTATATTCTTGTATTGCATGCCTCAGCCCACAAATGAAGTGGTAGGCTTTGGTCATGCAACATCACTCGAGCTACTCCCATAATAAATATGTTCTTCCTTTCAGCCACCCCATTATGTTGTGGGTTATGGGGTGTCGTCAACTCCCGTTTATTTCCTTCTGCTACACAGAAGCCCTTAAACTATTGGGATACATACTCTCCACCATTGCCGCTATGCAAGGCCCTTATTTTCTTTCTAGATTCTTTCTCTGCCAAGGCTTTAAACTCATAAAACCTTGAGAAGGTTTGATCCTTCTTCTGCATAAAGTAGATCCAACATCTACGAGAAAAATCATCAATAAAACTAACATAGTACCTTTGTCTAGCGGTGGAGGCTGTAGAGAATGGTCCACACACATCTGTGTGAACTTGCTCCAGGATTTCTCCAGCTCTACTGTCTTGTTCCTGAAAGGAATATTTCGCATACTTACCCAAGGAACAACCTTTGCATGCATCCATCTGCTCCAGTTTTCCCTCGAGAAGTCCGGTAGAAATCTGTTGCATGATCTTCAAGGCCCCATGGTGCAAGTGGCCCAATCTTCTATGCCATAGCTTGCCAACATCTTGTCTCTGCACCAACTCTACTTTGGAACTCAATGCAACACAATCATCTACCTCTAGCTTGTATAGATTCTTTACTCGAATCCCAATCCTCTTGGTATGTCCAGTGTTGATATGCCTCAAGAATACCTTTCCTTTACTAAAGACTACATCATAGCCTTTGTCTTCTAGCATAGCGATAGAAACAAGATTCTTCTTCAGACCTGTTACATACTTTACATTAGTCAGGGTGAGAGGAGCTCGATTCCCCCTATGAAACACAACTGTACCTTCACCTGAAACATGGTACTTTCCATCATCGCCCATCTCGATCCATATCTGGAGATCCTTCTCCTCCAAGGTACTGAAAAGATTCTTATCATTGGTCATGTGGAATGAAGCTCCATTGTCCAGGTACCAAACACATCCCACCATCAATGAAACCATGAATGCGATGAGGGAGAAATCCAATTCAAACTGTGAGGCTAATGCCTCACCATCTGATCCCTTTGAGGATCCCTTCTTGGATTTCTTCTGTGGAAAATTTGGGCGATTATGCTACGAATTTTCAATCTTCTTCCCACCATGGGAAGAACTGGATTTGGAATGGGATGCCTTCCCTTTCCCTTTCCTTGCCTTACTCGCTAAGGCTAGATTTTCTTCATCATCTTGCTTTGATGAAGATCCATCTATGGTGCTTCTTATTATCTCCTCTTGCGACAGATCTGACCGAAGTCGTTCTCAATCTGGCAGTTTCTCTCTTCCATTTATCGAGTCTTGGTAGCTATGCCAGCTCTTAGGAAGACCGAGGAGAGCAAGATTCACCATGTCATCATCGGCTGTCGTGATCCCTACACTTCCAAGCTCATCCCTGCAGGTGGTGAGCTTGTTCAGATATGTAGAAATCATGTCACCCTTTTCACACTTTATTTTCTGAAGCTTGTCTTTCAGTGCCTACTTCCTCTGATCGTTGTTGTTCTGATATAGATCTTTCAATGTTTTCCACATTGAAAATGGTGTCTCCTTCCAATGGAGACTCGAGACTATGCAGTCTCGAACTCCCTCCAAAAGGATTCTCCTCACTCTAGCCACACATTTCTTCCATTCTGCTAATTCTGTAGCATTAGCTACAACTGGCTTGGGGACTTCTTGATCAATGAAGTCCTTCAAACCGTTGTCCTCTAATATTGCTTCCATGGGATCCTTCCAGGCTATATAATTCGAGCTACCATCAAGGGCATACTCGAGTCTCAAACCATTGAATGCCATTGGTGAAATTTGAGATGTGATAAGAATTTAAATTCTATAATTAGGAACTTCAAACTTCAAACTTCTCCCTTCTTTGTATATTTTTCTTCTCTTTGATCATCTTTGTTCTGATACCATGTAGAATTTATCACTATAGATCAACAGATTATGCAATCTACTAAAGCAAAATACTAGATCTACTTCTACAACAAACTTGCGGAAGCTTAATCGATTATGAGCAAGATCAATCGGAACACATATAACAAAGAAGAAGAAATCATACACATGAAACACAGAAGAATACTCTGGGGAAAGTCTCAGCTAAAAACTCCGCTATCTATATTATCATACAAGTGGAAATATCTCAGGATTACACAAAGCTTTAGCTCTCAAGTTATCCAGTGCTCAGTACAATCCCTCACTGCTGCTCATAGACAGAATAGAAAACACATATGCCTTTCTTTAGTCCTCCAAGCCTCCTATTTCCTTGCACAGTTTCTACTAGGTCCTCCAGCTACAACTTGTGTGATCTTCACCTCACACACAACATTGACCTCTGAAATAACTACAGAATCCTAAAGGAGATAATTCCTTCTGCATGGATGAGTTTCCTATATAGGAAAATTTCTCCAACTAATAGTACATTGTCCCTTCCTTTAATCTCAACTGGTCTTTCTCTAAACTGACATGCATGAGTTATTTATGAGAGAATATTAAGTTATCTGAAGTGCAGCAGTTACATGCATGCATGCATTAACTAACTGAAATCACAATCAGTTCCACAAACTATTGAAACTAATCTAACTGGACTTAACTCAGATAAATGAGCTAACTAATTACAACTCAAAGTACAACTCTTCCCGATCTTCTTAATCAAGGGATAACTTCCTCAATCAAAGGGGAAACTATTGCATGTCTTCACATAGACTTCATGTTTAATTTTCTACAACTAATTAAATCAAGATGAATTAATGAATTATTTTTCAGACCACTGCTAAAATCAAATTCGAATTTTAATTCTCAATTTTAGTTTAGGGACTAACTAAAATTGGAATGTATCCCAAAATGCTATTTATAGCAGTGCTATTTTTAGCACTTCTATTTTTAGCATTTCTTGTTGCTATTTTCAACACTTTCTAAAATATTAGTGACTGACATTGAAAGCCTCTAAAAATATGCAATGCACGTGTCAATTGAACTCCACTATTTAAGTTGCTCCAACTCTTTGAAATGCAGTTCTAGATCCTTCTTATGAAATCTCTTGATAAACACCTCTATAAAATAAGCATATGAAGTGATCTTGTCATGTCTCAGAGTGATCATCCGATGATGCCATCACTCGTGTGATATACCATTAAGGTGTATATCTACATATTTGATGGCCTCTTTCTATGGAATTAGGTTGAGTTGGAAATAGTTATCAATCTCTGAACCTAAGCTCATGTTGAAGTCTTCCCTAAACCATTGTAATATTGGAGAGTTAATTTTCCCACTTTCTTCTTCAAATCATAGTTTTTTTCTTTGTGACTTATGCAGGGTCTATGTTTCATCCCAACATTAATATAATCTCTAAGTGATATATCAACCTAAAGGTTTGAGCCATTATTTTCCAATCCTACATAAATTTATTCTACAAATTGATGACTTGTGACTCATTTTCAATTGGTGTTGGTGCTCTAGGTGAGAAGGTAGGCATAAAAGGCCTCAAATGAAAGGTTCTAGTTGGCTAATTTTGACTTTCCACATTAAAAAATTCTCTCCCTAACCATTATTTCCTCCATTTTCCATTATTTGTATTGTTACCATCAATATCAACTCCCAATTGTCTAGCCAATAACTATGTTAAAAGTATCAACCGTTCATTTTGTGTTTGGGCTCTTTTTTTTTGTATCTTGTTTCCCTCTAACCAAGGCATCCAACAAATTCAGAAAATGTTATTTGGGGTTCTAATTTCTAGGGTCTCTATCACCCTTATTATCTTTATTTTTTCCCTCAACTTCCCTCTCTATTTTTGCAACTAAATTTTTAGTATACTTTTTTCTACAAGTATTTTAATGGTGTGTATAAGGTTCCTCGCCAAATCTTAACATATTTGAACTATACTATCATATTGAACCCTATAAGATGCAAGGATACATTAATCGAATAACACTATAACATACACCCCTCTTTTTTTCTGACAATGATAGTATTAGCCAACAAAGAAATAACTCAAAAAAATAATAATATTTAGAAAAACCCACAAATTGATACAAGTTAAATTTCTGTAAGGAATAAAATAACTTAGAAAATAAAAATATTTAGGAAAAACGACAAATTGATATAACTCAAGTTTATTTTAAGAGTGGGTATTACAATGCATGATCAAAATGTGTAATTCCCGGATAACCAAACTCAAAATACAAAATTCTAGAAAATCCTAACACTGCCACAAATATCCTCAAATATTGTCTAAATCATAAATATTGAACTAAAAATGATTCCCAACCATGATCTCCTTGTGAAATCGCCAATATATTATCTATATTATATCGCTCGATAATGTGGAAAATGTTTCCTATAAGGGGTTTGATCCTCACAAACCAAGAAGAAGTAACCTCATCGAGAGAATGATAATATTAAATATCAAAACCAACATATGACATGAACTATAAATTCTCTTTTATAACTCTCCCAAGAAGTTCAACCCTCTTAATCATGCCATGTGGGACTAAATAAAATCACTTTTAGTCTCCCAATTAAAGGCCTCATTTTTTTTTGTTTTTTATGTTTTAAATAAACATCTTTCACTTTATTATTGTCCCTTACAGTCACTTCATTAAAAATATTAAAATAATCATAAAGTTAAATATTTTTTTTAACATTAATAACTTATCATTGGACTATATAAAATGCTCAAATAGTCATCAAAATTGAACCCATAAATAATACTGAAAATAGTAACCCTGCTAGCTGACCCAGCTGGTACTTGAAAATAACTTGATAAAAATAGTGAGTATTGGAAAATTATCTCATAATCATTCTAGAAAAAAAAAATCATCTTGCGCATAGTCGCTGTTATCTCAAAATCAGATCCTGATAGGCTACTGGTCAGGTTGAATCTAAGTAACTATTTCAAACCTACTTTAGGTTGAGGCTTAGCCTCCTCAACCTGAGAGGGCTCTCTCAAAAGGGGTTAATGATTTTGATTATAGATAAGATGGCTAACTCTTGTAAAACAACTGTGAGAATATGAATGGTGGAAACAAATTTAACAACTATCCATTGGGCTCATGGAGTCAACAACATCTCAATATAACAATGAATTCAACCTTACATAGAAGTCAGGGCATTTAGCATTTAAATATTCAGAACATAAAAACTCATATAGGACCACACAGTTTATGAATGCATACAGGAAGTCAGAGCACCTCAAGTGAATTCTGAGTGATTACACATCCATACCACTGCAAGAATTAGGAAAAGAAAAACATCACATATTCTGAACATAAAAATCCCTCATGAATCCTGAGAAGTAAAGCCAAACATGTATTACTGAAACAGAGTCTTACATAAGCCAAATACCAGCCTTTTCATAAAATTTCCAACCCTTTGCTAATTCGACCTCTTGCTCTATATAAAGCATTTACAATTAGGATTCCATCATACATGATCAAGAGAATTCGAATTTTTCATCAGTGACACCTATTCTAACCCTAAAACAAACCATTAATTAGAACTAGCTGTTAACTAGGAGTGTTAGTGACCTAATACAACTAGGAGTGTAACTCCTTATCATGATTACAACAACCTTACCTAATCATTTAAAGCATTATTTGACAACTTGAAACCTAAAGAAGTCGAATTTGATGAAGCCTCCCACGTGGTCATCTGACTGCTGAAGACAAACCCTAGAAATTAGGGAACATGTTTCCATGTTTTTAGGTTTAGGATCCCTGAAAATGGCATGTGGGATAGAGCCTTTATCTCCTCATCCATGACACATTTTTCGAAACTGAAGGAGATTTTTGTATTCCAGGAAGTCTAGAACAAAAACCTCTCTTTGTTTTTTAAAATACTTCTCCAGCTGTCCAGAATCGATCCTTGAAGAAGACGTGTAAAACAGGAAATTTTGATTTTTGAAAAACTGCACCTACAGTAGTTTTGTAGCGCAAGTTTAGTCTTTCATTTCTCCCACCTCAGAATGGATTTGAAGAAATTGAAAGAGGTTTTTTTATTGTAGCATGTTAGGAAGAAAATTCCGTTTGCAAAATTGAGTTCTCAGCGGCTCAGGAAAGCTTCTGTAAGTTAACTAGTAAAAACAGTTTTTCTGCTAAAACAGGCTGCTTCAGGGGTTTCGTAGCACGCTACGAAACTGCTGAGTTGTTCCAAAAATCACAGTTTCAATACCAAAATCTGACTGTATTGGGCTTTCTTTTCTCAACAGCCACTCATTGAATGGATTAAAGGCCAAAGTGTTAACCTCACTTTGATGAACTACAACTGATTGTTGAGGCTTGTTAGGTGCAGGTGTACGCATGTCCCATATGAGCAAATGGCAATCATTTCCAACAGAGCCAAAAAGGTATTCATCCTTGAAATGCCATGAAACATCTTCAACTGCTCCCTCATGAACCTTTAACTATTTTATTGGCCTCAAGAACTTTCTTTCCAAATGCAGCGTTTATATCCCACAAGCATATTGTGCATCGTTTGAAGCACTTAGTATGTGACCTTCTTTTAGAGGACTCCATGTCAAACCATATCC
>APFE030840068.1:0-11192 GCA_000404065.3 Pinus taeda
CCCATCCAAAAGAGGGGAGTATCCCATTGATGTTGGACCTGATTAACTTCCTCTAGAACACTATAATACAGGCATTGGGCCAGAGGAGGGGAGGTTGAAAGCTGAACATTCCAAAGGGTAGATGCTGCTGGAATTAGGACTTCCTTGTAGAAGCTTGTGAGGAGAGATTACCATCCTTTCTTGTTTCATTTGGAAGTGGGTGAGCTTGTCAAAGTAGAGGAAAACTCTTGCTGGACCCTGGGAGGAACTTGCACAACACCAAGGCTCAGGTTGTAATGGTTTCTTTTTTGTTTCCTTAATACAAATAAGTCCATTCTTCTCAATGATTTGTTGTTAATGAATTGTTTCATATACTCCTTGGTCTATATGTTGAATATGTTTTGTTTTATGGAATATTCAGGTGTTATGTAATCGTTTGATTGTTAGTGTATGCAGGTTTCAAAGTTAAGGAGGAGCTCATCTGGATCAACGAAGCTAGGCTGCTACACCAAGCATTGGCCCTAAGGTAAGATCAAAAAACACTTGGTTTCTCATAGGATAATGTATATTTAGATAAGGATTGCTCTTACTTGTTTTGTTTGTCACTAGAGAGTCATAGACTCCTAGGGAGGTTAGTTTTGTCAGCAAAAACAACTCTTTCCGCATGACAAGAGGCTACTATGATTGGATTTGACCTCCTATGTGACCATGAGGAAGTGGAATCAACAGAAACATCACACATAGTCATCCAACATCAGCTTCAGAATTCTCAGGAGACAAGTCATCCACTCAGAGAACCTGTCCCTAGGTCCCACTGATGTTTTGGACACCTTAGGCCTAAGTTGCTCCCACGCTACGGCAAAAAGAGCATCCAAAGACCCAAAATTGCTCTCACAGACTTGCCTGCCAGTGACCAGAGACTGAAATTTCTATTTATGTGCCAACAACCCTAGGATTTAAGCCACTTTTTTAGGCTCAGAGCCTAGGTCACTACGAGTGATATCTTGAAATTAGTAAAATTACAGGGAAACAATAATGCCGAAGAAATAAGTTGAACAAGACCTTAAGTAGACCCCTACTAGCCATGACAGGCATTTCGTCAAACATATCATCAACATGTAACCTACAAGTGTAAACAAGAGAATTTAGTGTAGGGATATCATACTTATATGAGAATATCTATGAACCTTTGTTCCCTCATGTCATTTGTTGCATTATCATATATTAGGCCATAGATACATTATCCATTCATGCACAAGTAAAAACATGCTAAGAGCCATACATAGATGCTATCATAAAACACATATATAACTAGCGTAATAGGGACAAAAATGTCATAAGCATATCAGCCATGAAATCTGCATATACATCAATACATTTACACATGAAAAATCAAGGGAATGAATTTCTCATTAATGAATTCAATAAACCAATCGGAGATGGGAGTACCACATCCCACCCGACCATAGAATGGTTGGGCCAAATCTCTCTTCACCCATTCACCGTCGTGCCATATTCCAAGCATGAATGTGGGACTCAAACCAAAATAACCGGCCAGAGCATACCAAGGCTAAACCGAATCGCCCTCATCAATAGTAACCAGGATTTAGCATAATTCATACAGCTAGTCCAACACAATGAACACATCATAATAGGATTTAGTGTGATCTCCACCCGATCACTAGGCGAAAAAAGCAAGTATGCCACTAGATTTCTCCACTTACACTGTGAGGAATTTTCCTTTCTCCTAGTCTCTCCATCTTTACCGCAATCCCAACCTGGATCATTAGGCCCTAAACCAAGACCCACTCTCCGAGATTTACCAAATATCCCAAACATGAGATTACCAGGCCCAAAGAATCGAAACCACCTATTGGCTTTATTTTATTTACTGCCATTCACCAATAAGGATTCCTAGGCCCACCAAGGCAACAATCCTAGATTTACCACAACCCATAGTCTGGCTTAGGGGTCACTAGGCCAGTGGCTTTATTGTGATCCACAATTTGGTTTAGGGACCGCTAGGTCATCTACTCTATCATTTAGAGATCCACCCCACTTAGCTTTTAATCCATTTAGTAATCCAACTCAACCCTATCACACTGTGGCTATCCAGAAATGGCAAGGCTAGGCTAAAAGCACTGTTACACCTGGAAAAAACCATGCAATGACAAAAAAGAAACACGTGCAATACCATGCATGCAAAAACATGTGTGATTCCTTGCTATATTCAGAATGTATGGTTATGCATGGGTGTTCTTGGTTCTCTTGTTATTTTGGGCATGGGTTTTTCCAGGTGTGAGAGTGTTCTCCAACCTTGCCTTGCCATTTCTAGATAGCCATGGTGTGATGGGGTTCTCATGTTTAGGTTGAGCTAGATTACTGAATAGATTTGAAGATGAGTGAAGTGGATCTCTGAATTAAAAAATGCATGTCCTAGTGATCCTTGAACTGGACTCTGGATTGTGGTAAATCCACTCACCTAGTGACCCATAAACCAGACTATGGGTTGCGGTAAAGATGGGTATTGTGTGCCTCGGTGGGCCTAGGAATCCTCGACTAGTGAATCATGAGATATACGATAAATATTGTAGGTGGTTACTCTTGATTAGGTCTAAGAATCCTTGCTAGTGAATGGTGGGATATACAGTAAAGCCTAAAGGGTGGTGTATCGATTATGGCCTAGTGATCCCTAGATCAAAATGTAGATTTTGGCAGGGCCTAGAGACTAGAAGATAGGAAAATTCCTCATGGGGTAGGTGGAGAAATCCGGTGGCACCCACGATTGTTTATGGCCTAGTGATCTGGTGAGGATTGTGGTAAAACCTAGTTCTATTTATGATGGTGAGGTAGTTCCACTTGGTGTATCTGTATCCATATCTTTTGAAAGTAATGTAGGATTTTGAAGTAAAAAACGAAGCTAATTGGATTTTGTTTAGATAGACCATGAAAGGTCGGTAGTGATGAATGATAAATATTTTTCATTTTAGCATCAAGGTTGTTTTTTATATGGGGAGGAGTTATTATTATTTGATATTTTGATGTGTCTTCCTTTTTAAAGGATTATCTTCTTCTTTTGAGGGTGTCTTTGGACATTTGAGATAGTTGTTGTTTTCATGGTTATATTGTTCTTTAGATTGACACCGTATAGTAGAAGTAGAAGATTTAGGATTTTTGTTAGCAAGAGAGCTTAATGTTAGTGTCAAGTAGCTGTGTGGTTGAATTTGTTCCTTTCTTTCCTGAATGTTCTATAGTCTGATGGTTTTTATTGAAAATTAGTGAGTAAATTCACACAAAAATTGATATAAAACTAAATGTACTCTTGATAAATCCTTGATAATGTCACAAAAAATGATTTTCTTTTCAATTACTTCTAATTATCTTATCAAGTAATCAATTAAGTAATCAGATTGGATAATTATGTTGTTTTTAATCCATATCGATCTTTTCATGGTGGAAAAAGTGCAGAAATTAGCTCACAAGATTGCATTTAACGATGGGACTCAGTTTGGAAAATTTGGATATGAAACCTTTAGAGAACACTTTGAGGCATTAATTGACATTTGTTTTGGGTTTTATGGGTAGACATGTTAGTACACATTTAAGTAATATCACATTAAATAACACTTGTACACGGAATCTCACTTCCACATAGCTGGGTATATTATAAGCCATGTAGGTATCTTGAAACCAATGTTAGATTAATCACATGAATTCTTGATTGTTATTGTGGCATTGATAATAACATTTAGAAAAATAATCTTATGTTCCATGGTAATTGGGTAGTGCATCTAAGGGTATGGTTAATCCTCCTTGGTTGAAGCTTCAAGATATTGGTTTGAGTACTACTCTTCAAACTTAGTAGTATATTAAAGAGCTATAATATAAGGAAAAACTTTGTCTGTGGGACACTTTAAGCCCTAATACTTAATGCTCCAATGTTGGAAACCCTACTTCTTACAACAAAGATGTGAAATTCCTACACATTTGTTAATATTAAAAATTTTAGCATTTTCTTAGCTCAATATTATTCAACCTAGACTATAACTTCGTAGGAGTATAACAAAAGAGTATAAGTTGACCCACCATCATGCATGTTTCATGATGATTGTAGTTTTACCTACCCTAGTTGTACTATTGAATGATGAATTAATCACATTCATACAACTCTCCAATTGGTCCACCATGGTACTATGATATAATTCAACCTCCTATACCACCTTAAGGAAGTGGAACTGACGAACCAAAAGCAAATTGGCATTCCTCAAGAGCCACAAGACCCACAAACTAGTCTAGGTGCCTAAGACCTGAGTTAACTTACCTAGCATCCCAGTAACTGTAGGCTTTTCCACTATGTTCTGTGCCAACGACCTCGAGATCTGAGCCACTTTTTTATGGCTAGGATCAACCTCTACCCAGAACTTGATGAAACTCTAAAAAATGATCAACAGTAAGGGGAAAAGGCCTTTATTTTATTTAGTTATTATTATTTTTCCTTCATTTTCCTCCTCACATGCAACATGTGGCCTTTCACCTCCTATTCTCCAATTTTTCGATATTTTCACAATTAAAAGGCCAATTATTTATAGTTTTCCTTTCCAAAGCATTTCCCATTTCCTTTCTGAATCCTTCTTAATTGCGTTTGTCAATTTCCCTTTAGCCATAATAAACCAAATGAACACCCAATATGATGTTTTTCCCAGCATTTAGCTTGGAATACGTGTCTCATGACCTTGGTATTATTTTGCCTTTATTAACTTTATTACATGGATTTTTAACCTAGGGCTATTACAAACCCCTTCCCCTTAGGGCAACACCATCCTCGGTGTTCAATGACACCTACAACCAGCAAAACTGCTGAAAAACAAAACATACTACCCATGGAAAATTATAACTTAGCTCAATGTAGTATTTACAATGAACAACCTACTGAAAAGAAATACCATGAAGACAAACATAACGACAAGACAACCATACCACTTATTGTTTCTTTATAATATATCTCATGGAAATATTTACATCCATATACATATATACATATTCCAAAACTGCTTTACCTCAACCATAAAATAACGAATGATACATTGCTTGCATCTGATCAACCATCTCCCATGTAGGTTCATCAGGTCCAAAGTGCTTCCACTGCACTTTAACCTTCTTAGTTTCTTGGTTCCAAAGCATGAGCATCTTTCTCCACAACTAAGGTTCCAACTGGAATTCTCCTTTTGGATCCACCTGCAATATAGGCCAATCAATAACATGCTCAACATCCTTTGCATATATTTTAAGCAATGAAATATGGAAAACATCTTGGACATTGATTGTTAGAGGTATTGCAAGTTGATAGGCCACCAGTCCAATCCTCTCAAGGATCTCAAAAGGCCTACAATATTGAGGTGCTAGATTCACAGATGGCCCAATCCTCAAGGAGATCTTCTTGGGATTGATGCACAAATACACATGTTCCCCAACCTCAAACTCCTTAAACGTCCTGTTTTGATCTGCATAACTCTTTTGTATGTCCTATTCTACCTTTAGATTCTTCTTTATAACTTGAATTTCATGTTCCAAGTCTACCAACACTTGTGGTCCAATCAATAACCTATTCACTAGATCACTCTGGTTGATGGGAGTATTAAAACTCTGTACATAAAGTGCATCAAACAGACTCATCCCAATGACTCCTGATACCCATTGTTGTTAGAAAACTCAACCAGTAGAAGATACTCTTCCCAGTTCTGCTACTGATGCATCACATACATCGTCAACATATCCTCCAACATCATGTGGAGCCTATTTGTTTGTCCATCTGTATGCAGATGATAAGTTGTGCCGAAGGCCAAATCTGTACCCAACCCTGAAAATAACTCTTTCTAGAACTTGGAAGTGAAATTGGAATCTTTTTTCAAAACAATATTCTTTTAAACACTATGAAGTCTCACCATATCTCTGATGAAGACTTGTGCTACCTCACTAGACGAATTAGTAGATTGCACTGGAATGAAGTGTGCTAATTTTGTCAACCTTTCCACCACAAACATGATCGAATCATGCCGTTTAGATATCCTTGGAAAGCCTATAATTAAATACATGGATGTAGCACCATCCTCCCACATCTACCCATGTAACTAGCCAACCGGGGTCAACATGAGATGAGAGGCTACTATGATTGGATTTGAACTCCTATGTGACTTCTATGTTACTATTGCAACTCATGTGACTGTCTAGCAGCATTAAACCTATTTTGTGGTGCCACATTCTCTTTTCATCTGCATGTTGAGGCCTTTTCCTCTTAGGTTCCCATTTACATTTACCTTCATCATTTCCCTTCCATCCTTGCGGAGATTCATTCTTACGCTTTATTATTCCTATAAATGATTCAATTTCCCAATAAATTCCTGAAGTGACTGCGACTCATCATACTGAATCCGATCTCTAAATGCTAATGGAAAACCATTGGCAAATCATTGAGCCTTATCCTTCTCATCAGTAAGATACGGTACATACCTCAATAGCTCCAGAAACTTGGTTGTGTACTCTTTGTCTATCATTGATCCAATATTTAGGTCATAGAATCCTTTAGCCTTATTGTCATAGTACCTCTCTAACAAGTACTTCTTCCTAAAAATCCTTTTGAACTCCCACCAACTCAGGTCATCTGTCCTGATGTCTCTTACTTGTTTAACATCTTCCGACTAGATATCCACTTTATTGTTCAAGCTGAATATAGTTATTATGGCCTTCATGTTATCTGTGTACTCACGCAACTCAAAGAATGTTTTCATCCCGAGTCCAAGCTTCTTCATCTTCCAGCTTTTTCACATCTCCATTAAAAGTAGGTGGTTTTCTTTCTTAAATTCATCTGGCAAGTATCCCCTATCACTGCTCCTGTAAGGATGATAACGATGATGATCCTGATGTCTAAGAGTACTAGAACTAGAATAATGCCTGTACTGATCGCCCCTCCTATCTGGAATGTCCAACAACCTGCCATCTCTCATTTTATCAGATTTATCTGACCTATTTCTACCAGGAGACCTACTACCATATGCCCCATTAGTTTTTTCCTCCTGTCCATGGCTAATCCAAAGAGGTGCTTGATGTTGCAAGTATGACAAACTCTTGTACCTATATGGTCCAATCATTATCTGACTTACAACTCCTTATCTCTTACTTCAAGTTCCTTAATGTATCTGCCAAATCATAAGTGTGCCCTACACCACACTACTCATATGATGCATAGGGAGATTCTATGTAGTCTACCACGTTGGTAGCCATTTGATATTTTTCTTGCAATGAATAATAAGTCAGATAAACCAAATCACAATAAATCAACGTACCTTAGTATAGCTCGGGGAGTATACCTTGTCTACAAGATCACCAAATCAACGTGATACACATATAACATAATCATAATTGCATATAGGCATACATAAATAAATGTATCAACACATAAACATCACTCTAGTTAGGGTCCGGTCATCAATGCAACGCCATATCAAAAATGCATGTTATGACCTCATGCATGACAACAAACATTACTTCATTGTAGACATTGCTAGATGAAACCAACAATATGTATAAGCAATGCCTAACTAACTACACATACACATAAATGCATGTACTCGAGCATTAACGATCAATTCTTGTAATCAACCTACAAGACTAACACATGTAATCAAAATATTCAAGAATGTAACCTAACATAAAGGGATGTAAGTATGTGACATAACATCAACTAGTAAGCAACATGTAACAGTATTTAACAAATCACATACTCATGACAAATGCATTTCACACAATGAACATCAAATTCTTGTTGGCAACATTACTACAACCATAATCAACCATCAATCAAATGTAACAAGCACATGGAATGTAAGTGTAAGGGACACACATAATTTATATGAGTGCATGACCAACGCACAGCGCCCATCCAGTCCGAGGGGTGAACCATGCTCTCATACCACTTTGTAACACCCTGCTCTCACATCTACCAAAGTAACTAGCCAACCAGGGTAAACATGAGAGGAGAGGACAAGTTAGCCACTAAGACAACCTGTCCCTGGGTCCCATTGATGTTCTGGACATCTTAGGTCTTATTCACTCCCATGCTATGGAAAAGAGAGCATCCAAAAACCCAAAATCACTCTCATAGGCTTGCCTGCCAGTGACTTGAGACTAAAATTTCCAGTTTTGTGGCAGTGACCCAGGAATTAATCCACTTTTCAGGTGTAGAGCCCAAGTCACTGCCCATAATGGATTGATAGCTTAAAATCAATAAAAGTATAGGGTAGCAATGATGCCAAAGAAATAAGTTGAACATGACCTCAACCAGATCCCCACAATCCATGATAGGCATTTCGTCAAACATATCATTAACATGTAACCTACAGGTGTGAATAGGAGAATTTAGTGTAGGGATCTCATACTTATCTGAGAATCTCTATTAACCCTTGTTTCCTCATGTCATTTGATACCTTATCATCTATTAGGCCATAGATACATTATCCATTCATTCACAAGTAAAAACATGCTAAGAGCCATACATAGTTGTTATCATAAAACATACATATAACTAGCATAATAGGGACAGAAATATCATAAGCATATCAACCATGAAATCCATTTATACATAAGTACATTTACACGTGAATTTATCATTAATGAATTCAATAAACCAACTAAATATGGGACTACCACATTCTACCTGACCATAAAATTGTTAAGCCAAATCTCTCTTCAACCATTCACCCCCTTGCCATATCCAAAGCATGAATGTGGGACTAAAACCAAAAGAAGAAACCAGGGAATACCGAGGCTAAACCACCTCACCCTCATCAATAAAAACCATGATTTACCGTAATCCATCCCGGATCACTAGGCCAACACAATGAACACATCATAACAGGCTTTATCATGATCTCCACCCGATCACTAGTCCAATAAAGAATGGATACCACTGGATTTATCCACCTACATCGGGAGGAAGTTTTCTATCTCCTTGTCTCTCATACTTTACCATAATCGTAACCCGGATCACTAGGCCCTAAGTCGAGACCCACTCTCCAAGCTTTACCGCGTATCCCAAACTTGGGATTACTAGGCCCAATGGAGAAAAACCCACCTCTTGGCTTTATTGTATATCCTTTCATTCATTGACAAGGATTAGTAGGCCCATTGAGGCAACACAATCTTGTTTTTACCGCAACCCATAGTTTGGCTAAGGGGTCACTAGGCCAGTTTCTTTACCATGATCCATAGTCTGGTTCAGGGACCACTAGACCATGTTCTTTATCATTTGGAGATGCACCCCACTTAGCTTTAAATCCATCCAGCAATTCATCTCAACCAAAACATGAGAACTCCATCACACCATGGTTATCCAAAAATGGCAAGGCTGGGTTGAAACCACTGTTACACCTGGCAAAACCCATTCCATGATAGAAAAGAACTACATGCAATATCATGCATGCCAAATCTAGCAAGAAAAATACACATGCAAGTCGATACTTGCAATGAAGCCTCGTGTTGCTGCTTGAGCCCGCCTTTCCCTACTTCATCTTTGCTTCCTATTGCCTTCTTTTCCTTTCTTGCTCCAATGCCAAAATTCTCTAAGAGAACTCTAAGTGTCCAAGAATTAGAGAGAGAGGGAGAATAATGAGATATTTCCAAAACTCAACTTACAAAAGGTTACCAACTGATCCTTAGAATCCTTTTTATGAATGAGGCCTCCATTTTTTTCATTTTCCATTATTTTCCTTCATTTTCCTCCTCACATGCAACCTATGACCTTTCACCTTCCTTTTCTCCTAATTTCTATTATTTTGATAAATACATGTGCCAAAAATTTTGTTTTTCCTTTCCAAAGCCTTAGCCATTGTCTTTGCCAATTTCCTTAGTCATAAACAATCAATGAACACCCCACAGTGGGATGTCTTACCCAACATTTAGCTTGGAATAAGTGTCCCATCAACAATGGTTATTGTTTTTAACTTTTATTACATGGAATTTTCACTAGGGATATTATACAACCCTCCCCCTTGGGAGACACCATGCTCAGTGCTCAATCACACATATACCTCAACAACCCACTAAAATAAGATATACTACTCATGGAGCTTTATAAAATAGCTCGATGCAGTATTTACAATGAAGGACTTGCTCACAAGAAAAATATAATTACAACATACTGCATATCGGAGCTATATAACATAGCTCATTACGATATTTACAATGATCATCTCATTGGGTTCCAACCCACATGACATCATAACATCATGATAAAATAACCACATGATAACATGGTAACATGACAACATAATCATAATGACATGACACCCATAGGTCATGGTAGTATTTACATCCATATACATATGTACATATAACAATATCACAAAAATTATATACCAAAAACATGTACTAAAACATATAATAGAACAACATATCAAAACATATACCAAAACACCATATCAAAGCATATAGAAAACACCAGATAAAATCATATATCAAAACACCATATCAAAGCCAGTTTTCCTCAACCAGAAAACAAAGAAGGATACATAGCCCACATCTGGTCCACCATCTTCCAAGTAGCTTGATTGGGCCCAAGGTGCTTCCACTGCACTTCAACTTGCTCAATTGCTGGGTTCCAGAGCATGAGCAATTTTTCCTGCAATATACACTGAGACACCAGTTGGAATTCTCCATTGGTTCCACCTACAATACAGACCAATCAATCACATGATAAACATCCTTAACATACTACTTAAGCAAAGATACTTGGAAAACATCATGAACTTTCATTGTTGGAGGAAGTGCAAATCGATAGGCTACTGGGCCAATCCTCTCAATGATACTGAAGGGTCCACAAAACAGTGGTGCCAACTTGGCACAAGATCCAATCCGCAAGGAGCTCTTCTTCGGCTTGATGCACAAGTTCACCTCTTCCCTAACTTGGAACTCTTTCAACAAACTGTTATGATCTGTATAACTCTTGTACCTATCCTGTGGTGCCTTTATATTCCTATTTATAACCTACATTTGATGTTCCATGTTTTCCAACATATCTAGTCCAATCAATACCCTATTAATCAAATAACTCCAACAGATAGGAGTTTTACAACTCCATTCCTACAATGCCTCAAAAGGACTCATCCTCAATGACTAATGATAGTTGTTGTTGTATGCGAACTCTACCAAGGGGAGATACT
>APFE030840070.1:863-44318 GCA_000404065.3 Pinus taeda
ATAATTATTAATTATAAAAAAATTAATATATAAATTAAACATATATACATTTAAAAAAAAATATGTAACAAGATTCTTAACCATAGAAATTCATCTTTAGCAAATAAGTTTTCTTATAATATGTAGTGTTTTTACTAAGGAAATTTCCCAAGTGGTCATTTTTTTTTAGTTTTTAGTGAACTTTTCATTGAAACGTTTTGTCAAACATGTTATGCACACATTCTTGTAAGTGTATATGAATAATTTAAACTCCCCAAACAATGGTTCACAGTGGATTAATGTTGACAGGCAAATGTTGATCCCAAACCACAATATATAATAGCAAGCAACTTGTAAGGATGGACAACACAAATCAAAGTATAAAATGCACCTTTGTGTATTCAAATATAAGTCCATACTTACAAAACATGAGCTCATCAATATTCAACACGTTATAAATGTATATAGCAGAAGTAAAACACAGAAATGGACACACTGTGGGACCTGTAGTGGAAGAGCAAGCTACACAATCCTTTGAACAAACCCAAAATTTTTGAGTTTACTAGCGTTAAAGGCTCTAATGTCTATCTTCTTATATCAACAACCATATCAACTCTTCTAGTCTCAATGCAACTTAGAAATGTGTGTCTCATGGATTGATAACACACACAACAGTGGAAACTTCAGTCTTTGTGTTCGAATCAACTTGGGAAACCTCTCAACTCAACCTCTTTCTTGTGGTGCATTTACCTCATCCCTGTACAAAGAGAATGCAACCTGGTTACAACCACTCGACCTCCTTTGGTGTGGTCTCGACCAGGAAAAGGGAGCATCTTAACCTTTTATTTTTGCAAACAAACCATCCTTGTTAGGGATTCGAAGGAACTTTTACCCTCTGGTTCTGTAGGGTGTATGACCCTCTTGACAGTGGGAACTTGGCCTCTATCTCTAATTTTCGACCCACAATGATGCCTGGTAGAGTGTAGCCCAATTATGATATCGACTCTAACCTAAAAGAAGATAAATGAGAGAAAACCAAGTCAGGAGTTTAATTAATAATAACTCTTCCATATTAGTATATTTTGCAAATCACCTATCAAGGAAAGCACAATGGTGAAATCTGAGTGATTTCACTCTTTGGACCAATTAGGGTGTCTAGTTTCAATATCGAAGCTAGCTATGGTAGGTAGGTTTTTTAAAACCCTAATTTTTTCCTCCAAAACTCTCTAAGAGTTCATTTTCTCAAAATGCAAGTGGATAAATGACCACCATTTTATTCTTTTAAACTTTATAAAGTCACTTATAATCTTTTCACTTTATAAAATTAAAATGACTTTTCACTTGCTCCCCTTTTCACCCTTAGACTTTTATAATCTTTCCCTAGGTGAATCAAGTCCCCTTATTAAATTTTCACTGCCTTAGCCTACATAAACCATGTTAGACTATCAACTCCGTCATATGCTTCTTAAGTGGTCTGGGACAATACACAATACCATGGGCCAATACCATGACTTATTAATACCACATATCTAAAAAACCGTAACTTATTTCATATAACATTTGTTCATATAATATTTTTTAATTAATCAATTTAATTAAAAGAAAAAAATGGAAATAACTATTTTGGATATAAATTTCAACCTTTGATTTATGAATACTACTAAGAATATTTTAGAATATTTCATGGATGTTGAAAAAGAGATTTATCCATTTTTGTGCTTGGTAGATGCAGAGTTAAGATGGATCTAGGTTGGTTTAATTTCCTCCTTTAAATAAACTATATTCCACATGAATATCATGGGTTTTCAATACCATGGGTCATTTTTTTTATAGGGTTATTTTTATTTTTACTTTTTATTTTGCCTGATTAAAAAGGTTTACATTACATTAAATTTATTTATTTATTTTTTGTAATTTGACTTAGTCAAAATGTTAAACACAATGTTACAACATCTCTACCATACCGGGATGGAGATGGATCTAGGTTGGTTTAATTTCCTCCTTTAAATAAACTATATTCCACATGAATATCATGGGTTTTCAATACCATGGGCCATTTTTTTTATAGGGTTATTTTTATTTTTACTTTTTTATTTTGCATTAAAAAGGTTTACATTACATTACATTAAATTTATTTATTTATTTTTATGTAATTTGACTTAGTCAAAATGTTAAACACAATGTTACAACATCTCTACCATACCGGGATGGAGAACACCTCTCCACGCAATAAAAATATTTTAGAAAACTCCATGGATGTTAGATCCCTACCATTGACCTAATAACTAGGGTAGTGAAAATACTTAGCTCATGATACATTTGACATTGCCAAAATTATTTATTTATTTTTGTATCTAGAGGAATCCACCATTGTAGTGCCATACTTGTATGACACGTGATCAATTCCAACTGCTACCACTTAGGTGAACCATGTCATACCAACATGCAACCCACTCATAACCTCAAGAGATTTGAACCTGAAACCACTTGGAACATAATACTTTTATTTTCATGCCATAATTAATTGAGTTGCCGCTAGGGGTTCATATTGCCTAATAATAATAATAATAATAACTAATTTATTATTATTATTATTATTAAAAAAAAAGAATTAATATATGTGCTAAACATATATATTTAAAAATACATATAACAAGATTCTTCACTATGAAGATTTAGTCCCATTTTCCCATGGAGATTCATGACACGGGCTTTGATACAATATCATGAATAGGCTTTGTTACAATATCATGCGCCCATATCATGATTGACTAATATCACATGCCCAAAAATAACCATAATTCATGTTCTTATGACACATGTTCATATGACATTTTTTTTAATTAATCAATTTAATTAAAATATCAAAAATGGAATAACAACTTTAGGGATAAATTTCACCCTTTCATTTATGAATAATACTAAAAATATTCTAACATATAATAGGCAGGTTAAATCCCTACTATTCATTGGATAATTATTAATAATTAAATTAAAATACTAAAAACTTTATTCTAAATAAATGTACTTATCAACTTAATAATTATTAATTATTAATAATTAATAATTAAAAACTTTGTTTCAAAATATAAATCCTATCAACAAAATGACATGTTTATAAAATATATATATATATTTTTTTTAATTTTAAAATGACATGTTTATAAAATATTTTTTTAATTTTAAAATGGTATATTAATTTTTATATTATTAAAATTCTAATATTTTTTATTTAAATTTTAATACTAACATTTATTTTTATTAATTAAAATTATTTTTTATTTTAAAAATATATATTATATTAATATTAATTTAATTATATAAATGGTTTATGAATTTTATCTAAACAATAATAAGTATTATTTTATATTTAAATGTTATTCTTAAACATAACTATGTTGTACCCTCACCAATACCTAACCAAAAAAACGATAAATATTTAATCTCCGCCTTACCCTCACGCAATACTATTTTGGGAACTATACCACCCCTGTTCAGTACCCTGTGGATTTACCCTCACGCAATACTATTTTGGGAACTATACCACCCCTGTTAAGTACCCTGTGGATTTAATATTGAATGATAAAAATTAAAAAGAAAAACGATGTTGAAAACATCGCCCACCATCTTTCATCCCATTTCAGTATTATCCACATAACGGCAATATTTTAAAACTCAGCTCATCAAACACGTTGCCTCGTGTTTCATTAAGAAAATAAATATTTTAGATCACGTTCATACGCTGAAGCTTGATACACGACTGACCAAGGTTGGATTATCCACGTGGTCACTTCTGATTTGCAACCTGCAGTTTTGATATTATCATACATGGTTTGCGTGACGCGGCAACGGATAAGAACAAATTTGGATGGCCATCAAAAACCCCTGGGAGCCATTGATTGTGCAGAAACTAGCTATCAAACTTGGGATTCCAGTGAATTGCTGCCGGATTTTGACCGGAAAAATCCGCTGGAAAGGCTTTCAAAAAGTCGCGTTATAGACCACTGCATCAGGATTTAGTTGAGTTTTGATATTTAATAAAATCTATCATGAGATAGACGGCTTGTCATCTGATTTTTGTATTTTTTTATTTTTGTATGGAGTTGCTTTTGATATTTAATAAAATTTATTATGAAAAATACTATGTGGTTATTTAATTTTTGTATTTAGCTTTTTGGTAATGAGTGTTCTCAAAAATTTATGAGAAAAGATTATTTGATTATTTGATTTCTGTATTTAGCCTTTTTCCTATGCAATTTGATAACGAGTGTTTTTAATTTTTCACTTCAATTTCTCACGTGTCCCCTCAATTAATAAATTATCAGCGGCTTTTTGACATTTAATAAAATCTATTATGAAATAGATTGCTTTCTCATTTGAGACTTTTTGGTCATTTGATTTCTGTATTTAACCTTTTTCCTATACAACTTGGTTTTGACATTTAATAAAATTTATTATGAGATAGACTGTCTGGGCATTTGATTTCTGTATTTAGCCTTTTTCCTACTCATCTTGATAATGAGTGCTCTCAAAAATTTATTATGAGATAGACTGTCTAGTCATTTGATTTTTGTATTTAGCCTTTTTTCTATGCAACTTGATAATGAGTGCTCTCAATTTCTCAAGAGTCCCCTCAATGAATAAATTATCCCAAGAAATTATCTTAAGAGTTTCCTATCGCTGTATTTACATTGTTTTCCTTGTTTTAAAAACCTTACATTCTAAAATGAAATGTTTTTCTATTTCCATTTTTCAAACATAATAATATAGTCCAATAATAAAAATTATTGATCAATTTTAGATAAAAAAATGATTGAAATATATATTGAAAAGAAAAATAAAAATATCTTAAATTTCATAAAACAATTAAATTAGTCATCATAGAACAGTTAAATTCGTTGGCTGAATTAGAGTAGGGAAAGATTACATTGTCATTTTAAAAAGGATTTAGAAATTATAGTGGGAGAATATTATAGTCATTTTAAAAGGAATTTTCTTAGTGGAGGTAGATATGGATTAAATGTTTGGATATGGAGGTTGATAAGAAGTTATACCGCATTTTATGTAGTGTTTAGTTTGATAAATTAAGTTAAAGTTAAAGGTTATTTGGACATAAGGTGTGTTTTTAGTGATATTTATGTAGTTTTTAGTTTCTTAGATTAAATTAAAATTATAAGTTATTTGGAAGTAAGATATATATTTTGTTATAAAAAATAAATTTATAAAAATAAAAAGTAATTTTTTAAATATTATTTAGGTTGGAGTTATTTTTAACTTTTAGAAATGGTTTTTTATAAATTAAAGAGTAAAAATAATTATCCAAAATTTAGTAAAATTTAAAAAACCTGGTCAATAACACTATTAGCAATGAACCAACTTACTTTAACCAATTACAGTCAGAGATTACTCTAAAAAACAAAACCAATATTAATAACAATGAGTAAAATTACTTTAACAAATTACAGTTAGTTTTTCTCATTCCCTAGCATCATTGGATTTTCAAAAACAAAACGGATAAATAATCTGCTTTAAAATGTTTTGATGCTTGTGTAAGAAAGTACGGAGTACTGATTCGAACCGCCGAGTTATATGTGAAGATTGCTTTCAAGAATGGTGGAGGATTCCATTGGTCACAGCTTTTTTGTTTAAAGCACAAGTTATCCCTTAAACTTTTGGCACACGTATCCGTTGTTGATTTCCCGACTTTATTTGGTTCGCAAAGGGCCGAGCTCATCAGAATCTGGCCTGTGAAGTGTTTCTTTGGGGTGGGTTTGGGATTTTTTTTTATGTACTTGTGCTCGCCCCACCAAGGCTATTGATGTCTGCATTTTTCTCTTAGGCCTGTCATCTTATTTTTCCCTTGTGCTCTGATACATATATCTGCAGCAATCCTTTCTGTTTGTTTTGGTTTTTCTGGAGGCTAGTAACTGGATTTCGTTATACCCACTCGGAATCTGGAGGGTTAGATTGGGTTTTATGCTGGGCTTCAAGCTCTGTTTGTAAGTCAGCGGAGTATTTTTTAAGAGATCATGGCTGCCAAGGTTGGGAGGCTTGTGAGTGCTAACAGTTACTCGTTCTTAAGAAGAAAGAACGGAGAGAAGAAGAATTTGGGAGCCAGGGGCAATGTAACCATGATGGCTTCTGTTGCTTTCTCTGGGATGAAAGAGGGGTATGAGACACTGAGATTGAGCCCTGGGGCTACTGAGAAAGATGTGAAGGGATCCTACCGTCGTCTTGCGTTGCAGGTATAGAAGTACCCACTTGAAACCAATTCTTCTACTTTCAAGTTCAGATAGCTTCAATAACAAGTATTCCATTTCTGCAGAAGAGCTTGCTACAGTTTAGAGATAGAAATTAGAAATGTTAGGTTCTGTGTTTAAGCTTGTTTTTAAGAAAAAAGTATGGTCTGGCCATGCCACTGATCACAGAAAGAAAGATTTATGATCCATTTTCAAAAGTTTTTTGAAGATAAAAATCATATGAACTCATATGTTGATATCATCTTGTTACAGTATCATCCAGATGTTTGCAAAGGAAATGACTGTGGGGTTCAATTTAACAAGATCAATCATGCCTATGAGGTAAGTTGCTTGCCTATGAGTGATTTGTGTCTTTCAGTTTATAACATGGGACTGTTATGCATGCCCATGGTTCTGATTGTGGTTGCTTTTGTGATGAATGAGCAGACTCTGATGTCCAGTTTGGAAAAGGCAAAACATCAAAACTGTTCTGCTGATTACCATGTGGAGGACCTGATGGGAGTGGGAGAAGATTCTTGGGAAGAATGGATGGGATGGGAAGGAGCTGGCACCCTTGATTATTCCTCCCATGTTAACATTTATGCCTGATAATTATTCCTCCCGTATTAACATTTATGCCTGATGAGATCTTCATCATAAACTCTGTATCCATGTCTTTTGCCTTGCAGAAAGTCATTGCCTCTCCAAGAGTCATCCCGTTTATGAGCTACCTATGAATCTCCTGCTTTTGACAATATAATAACTGCCATATCAAAGCCCATGGACCTGCTTCACTCACCTGCTTGACAAAATATTCTTCTACTTGTATAGCTAATCTTATTTTTCTTACATTAGCTCCCACTGCATAAAAGACTTCTCAATCCAGTTGATAATACTACAGCTTGTTGAGATCTTAATAAGTCATTTACTTTGCTCCTGAGTTTTGATTATTAAACTACTTGTACATATGATGTGTTTACTTTCATTTCAACGACTGGTACACACTTGTGAGATCTCTATCAAGGGACCATGGGAAGATTATGGGGATTTGCTCTTAAATGAAGAGCTCCTAACTGTATTTGTTTTTACAACGCTACTCAATTGATGGAAACCATTATTTTGAGTAAGAGATCTTGGTTCATTGAGATGAAATGTTGTATTTTAATTCTGTTATATAATTTGAGATGAAATGCTGAATTTTATTTCTATTATATACTTTTTTGTGGTTTACTGTCCTTCACAAACATGATTGAAGGAAGATTGGCTGGAACCATTGGCAATCACTGTGTTTAAACTTTATTTGCAGAAAAGAGATGTTAATGTTAATCATGAATTTTATAGTTTACTAAATCAGAGGCTTTATTTGACATATATAAATATGTGTGTTTCCCATATTTTAACTGAAATATATTCAATTTCAATATTTTTGAATTATTTATTTTATAAATAATTACTCTGAGGGCTGAAAAAGTATGCTTTAGACTTTAATTTTCGAAGACTTTGATTATGGAGCCATCCAGTCGAGCACTGATGCTAGATCTAATTGCAACGAAGGTGAAGAGGGAAATGAAGTGAGTGAAGTCTCCAAGAAGAAATGCAGAGGGGCAGAGTGGCCAACAATGGCAGGGTGCTGAAGAGTTTTAAAAGGATTTATATTAATCTTTAGAGTGGATTGAAAGCTCTGTGGTTGTATTCTTTCGAAAACAGTAGGAATTCATTTTTTTTCCTTTTTTCATCCTACTTTAATGATTTAAAGAATTAGCAGAAATTTATTGAATACGAATCTATTTTGGCGAGGTTTGAATGATAAATGAGAGGATAAGCAGATTGAAGTCTAGCAGAGATTACTCTTGAGCAGATTTCAGGAGAACTAAAACCATTTTAATTTTTAAAACATTTAATTATAAAAAATTTCAATCTATTTTTTTTTATGAAATCAAAGTTGAAGATGAAGTTTGTGAAAGTATTTTGACTTTCATATATAGAGAGAAGGATAATTAATAAATATTGTTGGAATTTGATTGTTAAATGATTTCGATTGGATCATTATATTATTTTTCATCCATATGGGAAAAAATGGAGAAATAAGTTTTTGGAAAATTGGGGTTTGAAAACTTCTGAAGCCATTTTGAGGCATCAAATGACATTTTTTGGGGCAAAATTTTATTCTTTTTAGCTTAGATTCATTGATGTCGACCTACACTTAGAATATCTTTCCATTTGTGTAAAAACCACATCAATTGGCTCCAACATGTAAAAGTTATGCTTCTTGCAAGGTGACCTACCATGTTGATCGCCATGGTACAAGAGGATTCCACGTAAGCTGCCATTACTCATGCATATGGGGCTTAGTCACATGTGTGCTTTCGAGAAGATTCTAGAAGGTCCAAAACAGTAACTCTAATTGAGGGTGAGATAGTCAAAGCCTTACCCCAAGATGGCTATCAAGCTATGTTAAATACTAGGCCCCTAGGAGGAGTGAGGGTTCCATCTATGTCATTATATTTGTTCCATTGTTGAGTAGAGCAATTGGGAGTGGCAAGTTAGAGAGAAGAATAGAGGGGGATGCGAATTTGTAGAAATCATACAGGCCACAGGTCTCAGGTACGTCCACAAA
Organism: Pinus taeda; assembly: GCA_000404065.3. Taxonomy (NCBI): domain Eukaryota; kingdom Viridiplantae; phylum Streptophyta; class Pinopsida; order Pinales; family Pinaceae; genus Pinus; species Pinus taeda. Next base: position 9,699 of record APFE030840070.1, read on the forward strand.
GCGTACCTCTTTTTTTGTATATGCATATCTCCATACTAGATAAAAGAGAGCATAGTGGCTTCACCTTCTAACTAGTTTTCTTTTGTATGAGTTTCCTAGGGTAAATTTTGTGTTTATTTATGGAGAGTATGTGAGTTTATGTTCTTTAATTTTCACATTTTAGTTTTTTCGCACATTAAAGGAAAATAATAGTATTAAAAAATTCAAGATTTAAACAAAAACAACCTTCATAGTGAGATTTTAGTATTTTATCAGATATATTGTGACAATTTTTCTAGCAGAATGTTCATAGTAGTTTATAGATCATTAAACCCTTGAATAAGGAAACCTAGCCCTACTGAGAATGAAGTGGAGCAATGGATACGTTGACATTACTTTTAGTGAAAGCAAGGATAGCGTGTGCAAAAGTACACCACCAAGTTTAGAAAATAATCCATTAATGTTGGGAATATTGCCCAAGACCTTAGATGTACTCCTCAAGTAATTGTTAAGATCTCTTTTCCACCAACCCAGATAAATTAATTCCTTATGATTTTCTTACTGAAAAGTTAATTTAGATTCATTTTTTTCAAATCATAGAATAAAATACACTTGGTTGAACTGTAACATGTTATGGATATTCCACTAGACAATTTGCCACAACAAATATGTGAAAATAAATTCAAATATATACTTTTAAGGGTTAATTCCTTTTAAATTCTAGATATGTTATTATTGTTTTGTCATTTATGCATGTAATAGATAATATGTGGAAAATAGAGAATAGGTAATAAAATCACTCACAAGCCACAATGAACACTATGGTATGCTTTGAGAAACCCTTTCAGGAGAAAACTCAGCTAGAAAGTGAGGCTACTTTGCTCTCTTTTATCTAGAATTGAAATGATGCAAATACGGAGAAGGTGCTCTCTATGGAGTTGCCTAAGACTTGTGGCCCATGGGATGTTACAAAACAAAAACCCTCCTTGTTATGCTCTCTTTGTCTATCCACTCTTAATACGTTTTCTCTACCATGAAACAAAATGCAAGCATATAGAATGGGTCCCCTTCTCCTCCTAGTGGTTTGGTTATAACAAATATTGATAACCAACTAGGGTTTAGACTTGACCCATTCAACTTCACCATGAGTTACAATTTGACCTTTCTAGAGTGTTCTTCATAGTGCTCACATGTCTAGCCCCTTTTTAGGAGTATCGGGGGTTGACATGGCTTCTTCTCGAATTATGGTGGTGAATCATGATAGGTCAACTTATAGGAAGTATGACTTTTACATACAAACTCTAATTGATGTGATTTTTGGACTGTTGGAAATATTTTCGAATGTAAAACGATGTCACAAGGCCCCATTCTTAAGAGGGAAAGTTTTACACCAAAAAAATGTCATTTAAGGCCTCAAACTAGCCCTAGAAGTTTTTAGACCCTAATTTTCCAAACTGGGTCGCATCGATAAAACTGCTCTTGTAAATTGTTTCCTTCGGTTTTTCCACTCTAAAAGCATCAAGGTGGATGACAAATAATATAATGATCCCATCTAGATCATTGTTAGAAATTTATTGGGAAATAAAAAATCAACGGAAGCTAAAAGAAACCAATCTCCAAAATACACATAGAAATTTCTACCCTTAAACTATCAAATTTTCATTAAAATTACGTCAATATTGTAAGAGCTACCAAAATGTCAAAATTTGTCACTAGGAAAACAAGAAAAATTACAGGAAAACATCATTGTTCTACTGCACCATATAGCCTATTTTGCATTCCCAAAAATTTGTTATAAAATCCCTCTCACTGCTGCTAAAATCTATCCCAAAAATTTGCACCACTACCCCTTTCTTTTGCTTGATGTAGGACTTCCTGAAGTTTCCTCTACACCTAGTGTGTACCTGCACACTGAGTGAAAATCCTTTATCACTCTCTCACTTGTGTTGGACTAATTGTCAGACCTCTAGGAATTGATCACATGGACTAACTACCACATTAAGAAAATGGGACTAATTTCACACTCAAGATAATGTTAATGGTTTAGAAATTTAATAATGCATGTGGGTTTTGGTGTAATGGAAAACCTCAACTATTCTTATCTAATGCTACAAACATCAACATTCCCTCTCAAAGAGGAACTTCTTGAAGAGCCACCTAGGATTGGTTTTCCCTCCATCTTTGGCACAATTGTTCCACATATCATCCTCTACCATGTAATTCGTCTAAACATGTTGGTATGTTACTTCTTCAGTGATGATATTTACTAATGTCATGTCATTTAAAAACTTCTTTAGATGCTTACTCTTCATGACTATGCTCCCAGGACCCTCCAACACTCCTAAGCATCTCTGAACGTCTGCATGAACCATCAAGATCTCCTGACAGAAATAAGAGTTGATCTGTCCTCATCTAAAGGTTGACTTACTAATTTGGAAGCTATTGATCTAGACCCAATCTTCCAAGCTTCTTGCTCCTCATCTTCTGTTACTGGTAGGGTCTCATGTTGGGGGGCTCCATCTTGGTCCTTGTCAAGCTAATTTAGAAACCTAAACTAGAACACAATATTCATGTCAATTTTGTGTTCGTAAACTTGGAAGCACACTACAATATGTAATTAGTTAGATTAGATTAACTGTCACTTCTAGGTCGAGTTTAAAATTAAAACTCAAAACTAAAAACTAAGTTAAGGAAGCATGAAACAAAACTTTTAATCTAATCACACAGGCTTGAAATGTAAAACACATTGACTGTATTTATGAACACTTCAGATTGGGCATATATTGAGAATTCTCACAAAATTCAATGTTCTTTGTGCAATGATGTTCAAAATATCAAGATTTCACTCAAATCCTTGGAAATGAAAATGTTCAAAGGGGTTTTTAATCCAAATGATTGATTAATGCACTAGGGCCTTTCTTGCCACTAAAGGCAAGTGGACGCTCTAATAGTCTTTTAGTCAATTTAAATGTTTTTGACCCAATACTAGTTAAGAGGTTGAGAATGTACTATGACCTTCCCCTTTTGTGAGAGTGAAAATGGGTGATTACTCCTATTATTCTACTCATCCTATTAACCAGTATGTTCCCAAACCGTTGATCTATTCTAATGAAAGCATTAGATGAAAAACAAAGAGCTATGGTGTTTGTTAGCTCAAGGCTAAGTGGAAAAGTTATCTAGAAGTTGGGGCCTTCTTCACCGAGAAAGATGGTGAATGGCACTCTCGGTGCCTTGGGAAATTTTGCCAATTATATTGTTCCTTCAAATAACTACTCAGTAATAAATAAGAATCATAAACACACTTAAACACACACAAAAGATATATTCTATTGATGCAATCCTTAATGAATATGGATGGTATGATCTATTAATGCAATATAGTGATATGTGGGTTATAATGTCTAGTAAGCTCACACTAAGAATCAAATGTCATAACTAAATTAAAACAATATTGAAAACATTCAAAAGTAAATAATATAACCATGGTATAATAAGAAAATAACACTTATAAACATATGTTTTAAAACTAGTCTTAAAGCATATTTACACAATGACTAAGAAACTAGTTTTATAAACAACCTTATATCTAATTTACAAAATGTAATTAGCGTTAGAAAATTATATATTACAGAGCAATGGAACACATAAAATATTGCAGAAATATAAACACAGAAAACGCATAAAACAAGAGAGACACAAATATACGTGGTTCACCTAGTTTGAGCTATGTCCATGGAAAAACAACTAGTCCTTCCTTTTATATTATCCAGCGAACTGAAGAGATACAACCTATAACAGATCTGCTATAATTCCCTCTTCGCTCTTAATCTCCTCTTTCTTCCTCACTCAGAATACAGATCTACATAGACGCAATACAATTCCCTTATATATAGCGAGGGGTTGCCTTTTAGGGCAAAAAACCCTAAATTAAACATAACTTCTATTGTCAGGTCTCCGCCTAATGAATGACCGAGATTGACTATGAAATTATAAAATTTTACAAGGCAATTTTACATCTATTTTTAGCTTTGGGGGCGTTGCTCGGGGGAGGCTTCTAAAGTTCGTAGCCGCCCCTCCACGACCCCCCTGCAGTGAATATTTTACGGGCAACATGAACTGGGGTCCAATGCAACGATACCTTTGAATACAGAAGATAATCAGGCTCCACACCCAACAATCTTCCACTTGGAGACTGATTATAACAACTCCATCGCTGCTTCATTTGTTGGACAATGACTCTACTTTGGACCTTGTTGTTTCTCATTTTCTTCAGCATACTTGAAGACCAATTGAAACTGAGCAGATTCTCAGTTTCTCCCTAGTTACAACTTTTCTTAACATATCTGTAGGATTTCGGCTAGTGTGTATCTTTTCCAGCTTCAACTGTCCATCTTCCAACATTGACCGTATGAAATGGTACTTGAGCTATATATGTTTAGTCTTGGAATGAAATGTAGAGTTCTTTGCAAGATGTATGGCACTCTGGCTGTCATTGTATAACCTACCCAACTCCTGCGTCTTACCCAATTCATCCAGAAACCTTTGTAACCAAATCATTTCTTTACTAGCCTCTACAGCGACAACATACTCTGCTTCCGTTGTTGAGAGTGCAACAACACTTTGCAGTTTTGAGACCCGACTGACAGTTGTTCCACCTACAGTAAACACATACCCTGTTGTGTTCCTCCTGTTATCTCTATCACTCGCCATATCTGCATCAACATATCCCTGTAGAGAAATGTTTGAACCACCAAAGCATAATGCTTGATTTGTGGTACCTCTCAAATACTTGAGAATCCACTTCACCGCCATCCAATGTTCTTTTCCTGGATTGTTTATGTACCTTCTTACAACTCCCACTGCATGTGCAGTATCAAGGCTTGTGCAGACCATTGCATACCTTAAGCTTCCAACTGTTGATGCATATGGAACTTTAGACATATGAGTCATTTCTTCCTGAGTCTTGGGATACTCCTCCTTAATTTGAAATGGCTAGCCAAAGGTATACTAACTGGTTTTGCATTCTACATATTAAACATTTTCAACACCTTTTCTATGTACTCACTTTGAGACAATGTTAATTTGCGATTCCTCCCGCCTCTAGTTATTTTCATACCAAGGATTTGTTTTGCAGCACTCAAATCCTTCATTGCAAATGAGTTCGCCAATTTTCTTTTGAGCACATTTATTTCTTGCATGTTAGAACCTGCAACAAGCATGCCATCTACATACAATAACAATATAATATAGCTGCCATCATTTTGTCTTTTGAGATAAACAAAATGATCAGAGTGACATCTAGTATAACCTTGTTTAGACATAAACCTATTAAGCCATACAAGCTCTTCTTCAACTTGCACACTAGTTTCTCCTTCCCTTTTACCTCATATCCTTCTGGCTGCTGCATATATATCTCTTCCTACATATCCCCATGGAGAAAGGTTTTCTTTGCATCTAACTGCTCAAGATGAAAATCTTCAGCTGCTACTAGACTTAAAATAGTCCTGATTGAAGTCATTTTCACAACAAGAGAAAATATCTCATCAAAGTCTATACCCTTTTTCTGTGCAAACCCTTTCACCACAAGTCTAGCTTTATACCTTTTTCTACCTCCATCTTCTTCCTTCAACTTGTAAACCCATTTATTCTATAATGTTGTTTTACCTGCAGGAAACCTGACTAATTTATAAGTCTGGTTATGTGCTAAGGAGTCCATCTCTTCTTTCATGGTTTGCTCCCACTTCTTCCTAGTTTCTATCTGTACTGCTTCTTCACAACATTCTGGTTCACCAAAATCAGTGAACAATACATAATATAATGAAGGAGAGTATCGTTCAGGGGTTCTACTTATCCTGGTAGATCTTCTAACACCACTTTCAGGTGTTTGAGGTGCTTGTTGCTATTGTAGTTGTTGTTCTTGATGTTAATCATTATGATTTCCAGGCACCATCACTTTTTCTGTGATCTCGTAAAACACTGTGTATTCTCTGTTTTTTTTTTTTTTATTTCCCTGCAGCTAATCCTTATACAAAACCTTTTCATTGAATATGATATCTTTGCTCCTAATGATTTTGTGTTTTTCATAATCATAAAAGTGATAACCAAAATCATTAACATCATATCCAATAAAGGTACATTTATTTGATTTTGCCTCAAGCTTTGTTTTATTTTCTTTATTAATGTGGACAAAGGCTTCACAACCAAAAGTCTTTAAAAAAGAGTAGTTTACCTTTTTACCTGTCCATGCCTCCTATGGAATACCACCATCCAAGGAACTTGAAGGCCCTCAGTTTATTAGATGAACAACAGTATCTACAACATCTACCCAAAATTGTAAAGGCAATCCTGCATGTAATCTCATGCACCTTGCACACTCCATGATTGTCTTGTTCATCCTTTCTGACACACCATTTTCTTGTGGTTTTCCTGGAACTGTCTTCTCTCTGTGAATTCCATTATCTGAATAGTACCTTCAAACTCTTTTCTGCAATATTCACCTCCATTGTCTGATCTGAGACACTTCAACCTTTTTCCTGTCTCTTTTGCAACCAAAGCTTTCCATTTCTTGGAAGTATCAAATACATCAGATTTATTTCAAATACAATAAATTCAGGTTTTTCTGGTTGCATCATCAATAAAGTAACATAATAATGAGAGCCACCAAGAGATGATACCTGAGCAGGTCCCCATACATATGTATGCACAAGCTCTAATTTTTCGCTCTTCTTTATTTCCCAACTCTGAGGAATTTGACTCTCTTCTGTTTTCCATAAACACAATTCTCACAGACTTTTAAATCAACATGCTTCAAACCTGGCAACAAATTTCTTGAGTGAAGAATCTGCATTCCCTTCTAACTCATGTGCCCGAACCTATGATGCCATAATGTTGTATCTTCTCCTATAGAGGTTAAAACATTAACAGAATTAGAAATACCTTTGCATAAATACAATGTACCAACCTTTTCTTATTTTTCTATTACCAGGGATCCTTTAGTGACCTTCCAGGTTTTATCTCTAAGATTAGTCACACAGCCTTCACCTCCCAGCTGCCCTGTTGAAATAAGATTGTTCTTCATATTTGGAACATGCCTTACCTCCTTCAATAGCCATTGATTTCCATTTTATTGTTTTATGAAAACTATACCCATTCCAATGATTTTACAGGGTTTATCATCGCCCAATCGAACCTGTCCAAAATCTCCTTGAACATAATCATGAAAATGTTTCCTATTAGGTGTGGCATGGAATGAGGCCCCTAAATCTACCACCTAGGCATCAATAATATTTTCTAAAGAAAGAATCAAAGCATCTTGCAACACATCACTTGTTAAATTCGCTTCATGATTATTTTCTTGCCGCATGTCTCCTCTTTTTCCCTTCTGATCCTTGCAGTCTTTCTTCAGGTGTCCTTTCTTCCTGCTTTCCAACACACTATCCCCGATTTGGACTTGGATATGCCTTTTGTTGACTTACTGCGATATCCAGGGCTCTTTCTTCTTTCCATTTTTCTTCCCCTAGTCTCTGCAGTCAAAGCATTACCTGATGTCTCATCAGAGCTTTTTCGTCGCATTTCCTCGCTAAGGATTACACCGACAACATCATCAAACTTTAAAGTACTAGATCCAGAGACAGAGTTACTAATGGCCATAACTAAACCATTCCAATTTTCTGGCAATGAGCACAGAAATAACAGAGCCCTAACTTCATCATCAAAAGTTACCCCTACAGAACTTAGCTGACTCATAACTGTATTAAATTAATTTAAATGATCAGTGACAGTTCCACCTTCTGATATTTTCATATTAAATAAACACTTCATAAGAAATACCTTATTTCAGGCCAAGGGTTTTTCATATAGTTTGGCCAATGTCGACATTAAACCTTCTGTTGTCATTTCCTTTGAAATATTAAACACTACCGACGTCACTAGGCACAACTGTATTGTTCCAAGTGCCTTTCTGTCGAGAATATCCTATTTTGTGTCTGTCATACTCATCGGCTTCTTTGCTTTTCCGTTCAGTGGTTGGTATAGATCTCTCTGATACAAATAATCTTCCATCTACATCTTCCAAAATTGGTAGTTTTAGCCGTTAATTTTTTTGACCCTAAACCAACCATCTTCCGCCATTGCTCCGACTCGAACTAGGATCCCTTCTCTCCTATGAGTTTATCAACCAAATAAACCTTCGGCTCTAATACCAGTTGTTAGAAAATTATATATTACAAAGAAATGGAACACATAAAATATTGCAGAAATATAAACACAGAAAACGCATAAAACAAGAGAGACACAGAGATACATGGTTCACCTAGTTTGGGTTACGTCCACTGAAAAACAACCAGTCCTTCTTTTTATATTATCCAACAAACTAAAAAGATACAACCTACAGCAGATCCGTTGTAATTCCCTCTTTGCTCTCAATCTCCTCTCTCTTCCTCTTTCAGAATACAGATCTACATAGACACAATACAATTCCCTCATATATAGCGAGGGTTGCCTTCTAGGGCAAGAAACGCTAAATTAAACATAACTTTTACCATCAGATCTCTGCCTAATGAACGACCCATATTGACTACGAAATTACAACATTTTATAAGGAAATTTTACATCTATTTTTAGCTTCGGGGGTACTTCCCCTCCCAAAGGTCGCAGTCGCCACCCCCTGGACCCCCCTTGCAGTGAATATTTTATGGGCGGCGTTGCTGCCCCATTATGAATTGGGGTCCAATGTGGCGATACCTTTGAATACATAAGATAATCAGGCTCCATACCCAACAATTAGAGCATGTAAACAAGAGAAATATGATAATAGACAATATTAACAAGCAAATTTATATCAGATTAAAGCACAACAATGAAAGAGTTTACTAGTTTGAGTGGTGGGGTCCCTTCCACAACTCAACAAGAACACTTAACTTAGATAGATGATTGGAAACTTCAAAAGCACTCCATGAATTTATTAAAACAACTAAAACTGGGCCAAGAAACAAAATCTGAGCTCTTAAGTCAAAATCCAAGTTTCGAAAAATAATAACATATCTTGGCAAGCAAAGTTTGCTTTGCATTTATAGGCAAAAATTCAACAAAATGCCCAAAAATTCTTTTCTTTGTTAATTGCATCCTATTCTAAAGATAAAATTTGATCCAATCAACCTTGTTAGGCACTCAAATTGTGGATTCAATCTCTAAAAATCAGATCTGGGTGAATTTAGCAATATGTATTGCATTGTTCTTGTTAGAGTACATATGTTGATCACAGATTGACTGGGTGTCTCAAAGTTGTTTAAGTTTGGGAAAGTACGAAGCTCACCCTCTTGAGACATCCACGACAAAAACATGTTATATATTTTACCCAAACCTCATATCACAACAAAGGACAATTTATGAATTCTACTTGAATCTACAATTTTATTTATTTATTTATCTTTTACACAATGGGAAAACCTATCATAACTACTTGTCAAACTAGCAATGAGGATAGCCAACACTAACTGCAGACAGACTCATCATTGTTATTCAAGGAAAACCACACCACTTGAAATTACACACTAGTGGCCTGTAAGGGGGCATGATTTCACCCTTGACAGATGCCTCTAGGTCTTGGGCCATTAACCTGTTTCCTTACATCTAAGGAAGATGAACTCTTAGCAAAGCATAAGAAATTTTAGGGCATACTCGAGGCCCAATTTACAATTTTCTTTTATAATGCGATCAATTACATGAAATTTTGAAAATTAAAAATTTAATAAAAATACCTTGGGAAAGTAATTATATTGGAAAAATATGGGAAAATATTGTCGTAAATAACTAAGAGAGGTAAAATTATTTGTCAAAGGAATTGGGATAGACTCTCCAGTTTATGACTGCTCCTTTATAGTACTAATTGTGGTTTCAATGAATTCACTTCATTAATAGGTTTATGATTAGACTTCGATCAATATGGTTTGGTACCAAGATCTAGTCCTAGATGAGTTAACCTCATTATAACAATGGGGACTATGACAATGAAAAAGGCTCCTTCTATAGTGAGATTGATTATATGAACAAATGTCGAAACCAAAATATGCAGTTTCCCTGGGAGCATGTACTATCACAGAGAAATGTTTAGTACAAATTCTTATAGTACCATTCACGAAGTAGATAAGATAATTCATGTGGATGTCTATTCACGAGATTGTGCATCTAAACCAGAGGCTATTATAGATTCTATAACGAAAGGGCTAAAGAAATCGTAAAAACATAGAAAAATTCTTGATGAAAGAGAGGACTGACATTCCCTTGGACTAAAGGTGAAGTATGTCCGCATATTTTCTCCCAAAACTATCATTATTTTCATCACATATTTTTTTTTGCCTATAATGGAAGGTCCACAATTGTGATGATTGTCCCTTTGATTTGGGCCTCTTCATGAGTATTTTCACTTTTAAATTCTTGTTTTCAACTTTAAGTGCCTTCTTCTTTTCATAACACTTGTAGGCCTATGTAGAAATCATGTTGTTTTCTTCTTGCAATCTCTTATTTTCCTCCTCAAGATTTTATTTTCTTTCATAGATGTGAGGTTGTGTTTGGTGAGCAAATCACTTTGTGATTTCAAGTATCTCTTTAATACTTGCATTTCTTGCATTGACTTTTTCAATTTTTTATTTCTCTTCTTTTTATTTTGAAGGGATTTCTTTTGAGGATAGATAACTTCCTCTTTTGAAGGCACATAAAGTGTTTCAACCTGCTTTGAAGATTGATTTCTTATGATTTCTCTCATTTCCTCTTCTATAGCTTTGTATTATCTTCATCAATAAAGGCATTATTCTTCAGATAGCTTTCCTTCATTTGCAATTTTTTTCTCTTCTTTTTCTTCAGTCTCTAAAGATTCTATATAATCATAAATAACTTGTTAATACTTGTCAACACTATTATCATCTTATATTTCAACCAAAGGAGGACTCTTGGTTCTTTGCTTCTTTTCCATATGAGGAAATGTACCTATGTTTTCTTCTCCTCCCACTTGTTTAGTCATAGATTTGGTCATTCTTCTAGGTACTGGTTATTTTGTTGTTTGTTCTAGCACTTCATCTTGCTCTTGAACCTCAACTTGCTTTGTATATTCTTCTTCTATAGGCTCCTTTTCTTCTACTATGACAAATCGTTTGATTCCTTTTAAGAAAATTTTCCCAAGTCCCTTGAATCTTGGCAAGTTCCCATTCTGTAATCATCTTGATTAAGCCATGATGATATATATTTTTGTCACTTCATGGAGATATTTGTGCTGTCTTGGACATTTTAATGAGACTTTGAAGTAAATAATATGGAAAAACAAGTTTCTTTATCCCTTCATGTGTTGCAATATTCTAATCTGATAGAGGTAAATGATACCGAAACTACATCACATGTTATATATATTTGTATTACTAAGTGGCCTCATCCCATGGGTGTCTTGACCAAGTGTTTGGTATGTCTCTCTTCCAGTGTGGATTTGTCCTTGACCTCTTGATTAAATAGGTCAATGGCTTGCCTTGCATGTGTTGTGTTTAAACCATTTTTCTCCTCCTTGTGGTAGCTCTATAATCTAACCTAAGACATATTCAGATAATTGGATGGTAATTTGAGAAGAAAATCAATCCAATTATTTTCCTCCAGTATCCTAATAGTATCAGGATGATATACTTGTCAATTTCAAAACCAAAGGGTTAAATTTACCTGTCATTCTAATTTCGTGTATATCAACCCTATATATCACTGCTTTTTTATTACTGTATCAACTTTTATCTCATTATATAATCAATCCTTCTCAATCTATGTCAAATTACCTGTAAACCATTTAATGTGCATAATATGGTAATCAAATAGTCAACACAACTTCATTTTTGATCATATAAGAATGTCAACATTAATTCTGGGTTGTTTTTAATACTTTGTCTCAATTGTAAGTAGTGCATTGTTTTTGTTGCAAAAACATTTATTTTTAGGGTAAAAAGAAGTTTTGGAAACTTGAGACACTAACCCTTTAAATATCCTCAGATAACCTTTGAGAACTGATTTGAAAACAAAAATTCTTCTCTTTTTCCTCCCTGTGCACACATTCATTGACCCCGTGGTAAATTTGGGTTTTGAAATAGTAAAAGGACAAATCAAATTTTCAACATTCAGCATTAAAAAATCCTCTCAAATGATATAATACTTTTCTTCAACCAAACTTATGACCAAACCACTAAATTCGTTGACTGATATACACTGGGTTTTTAATATATTTGACAAAAATATCAACTACTGACTCTATTTCCTAGGCTACTGTCTAAACAAGAAAATCGATATTTTATATACTCAGACATAAATCAATTTCATCAGACTAATTCTTTGTTGTGAAGATACAATTTTAGTGAAAAAATAATTTTTTTGAGTATTCCAACCCTTTGTCTGTAGAATGCGATTTTTTTTTACTCAAAGACTCAATTTAAATTGTTGAGGAAGCAAATCAATTTCCTAAATGAACACCATTATGGCACAAATCAATTTATAGGAAAACAAAGTATAGTTGTTTCTCAGGCACAATTTTCAAGCATTTTTTAAGTAGAGTCTACTAGGAGAGCAACTGTCAATTACATTTTTTATTGCTCATAATTCTCCTATGATGTTTAGCCATATGAACTCTAGAGTTTCACTATTTTTGTCTTATGCACATTGTGGGATGCTTTTGAATTCATTCTCACGATTTTTCTAATTAAAATAGGGGGTTTTGGAAATGGTAACACTTACCTCTATACTTTTTCTCCTATGTATTTAAATTTTGAGCGTCTTCCTCCATGAATTTTCTCTTCTGCATTGAACAAATGCTCTTCAAACTCAGGGTATCAATATGACTTCTTTGAATTTTGTTTTTAGTACATGTCCAAAGATGAATTATACTTCCTTCTTTACAACAAATGGACAAAACTTAGTTTACTTGACCTCTACATATGAATTCGACATATAAATCAAACTCATGCAAACAACCATACTTGTTTTGGGATCAACATGAATTAAACCTATAATCCATTATCCTCAATCTTGAATTCAAGCTATCTTTCACTTTGTTCATATCTCTAAAAAACAAAGTGTGCTAAAGAAGTGTAATTATGCTTTTAAAACAAAGTCTATACATGTATTTTGTTTCTTGGACACAATACTTATGAGTTTGAGTGGCATGTCAAGATTTTTAAAATCTAGTCTCTTAATCATTATAACCTATCTCTTCCTAATTGTGATGGCTTTCATTCTCCATGATTGGAATGATGCTCCATTATCTTTCTTCCCCATGCAATCATTAGAATGATTGTTGTGTCCTTATATATATATTTTTAAAATCTCATATCATGTCTTCATTGATAATAACTAATTGCATATGGTTAAAGAGAGAATATGAAGAATAACAAGGTAGTAGGAGAATAGTAATATAGGAGCGAAAAATAGGATATAAAATAGTCGAACTCTCTTGAGGGAATATGAATTAGGATATAGGTCTCATGAGAAATGGTTTTAAGGGCCTCACAAAATTTTGGATCTTGGACCATCAAAATTTTGAGACAAGCAATTTTTTAGGAAAAAGTTATTTATTGTAAAAAAAATAATTCAAAACTTTAATGTAACAATTCAAACATTGTAAAATAAATGATAAAACCTCGTTTATAGATAGCTATATATCATTTTTGTTGCTTGCATTTTTTGAGGATATAGCTAAATTTTGACAGGTCCTTGATGATGATAATTTGGCTAACTGTAGGTCCTCTAATGATGAATAAAACATTGATTCATGTCCCTTTGATAATAATGTTATGGGGCATATTTCAGGTCCCTCTGATGATAATTTGAACTATTTATGTTGTTGCTATGATGCTGATAAAATATGGAAAATTTCGAGTTCCTCAAGTGATGATAATTTGGAGCTAGTTATGATGTTGTCAGGTCCCTTTGATGATAATTTGGAGCTAGTTATGTTTTTGTCAAGTCCCTCTAATGACGATGAAATAGGGTTGATTATATTACTGCCAGTTCACGCTGATGATGATGAATAGAACTACTTATGTTGTTGACAAGTCCCTTTATGCTTTGATGGTTATCCTTAGATGTTTATTCTTGGTCTTAAGTTTTCTCCTTTCTTGATGGATTTTTTTATTTTCTTCTTTTAATTTCTTATTCTTCACTTTAATTTGCTCAATCTATTTGATCAAAGCCATTTTTTTCTCTAATAGAACTTTGTTTTGTGCTTTAAATTTCCGTGGTATGCTCCCTATGAAATAACAAAAGGTCATAATTTCATTGAACATAAAATATAATCTTTAAAGATATTTTTTTCTTGGATGGATGATAATTCTCTCTCCCTTTGAAGCTTTGAAAAGAATAATCATCTTTGATTGAGCCATCTTCAAAATGAATGAGTTGTAGTACAACAAGATTAGGATTCCTAGATGTATAACAATTCCATGTATATCATATACACAATCTCTGAAAGTAAAGATATATACAAGAGTTTGAAAAAAAAATCAAGTATTCTCCTCAGATTCTCCTAATTGTCATTGGAGAATACTTACAACTTTTTGATAGAAAATTATTGGATGGATCTTTTATTTCGAATTTTCATTAGCTAATTGTTTCCTTTTTTTTTTTATGGAAATTCAAGTTTATGAAATGCCAGGAACATATAGTTTCACAACTAAACCTTTTTATTATTGCTTTCTTTTCCATATATATTTTTCTTCTTCTTTTTATTTTTTTTTATTAGAAAAGCAAATTTTTGGATGGAATAGGGGTAGAAGTATTCTTGTTGAAACCCACAACATGCATCACAACTTGTTGAAATATTAGGGAAAAAAATAATCTCAAATGACTCGTTTGTTGTAGAGCTTCATTCTGTGGTCATTGACCACAAATGAGACTCCTTCCTCATCAATCATCTTTATCTTGACTTATCCATTGTCAAATAACTCTTCTATTTCATAGGGGCCTAACTAATGAGTAGTAAATTTGCCTTTGAAATCTTTGAATTTGGAATCAAAGAGAAAAACCAAATAACCAACTTTGAGCTCCTTTTTCTTAATGAATTTGTCATGTCATTTTGACCTCTATTGTTGGATGATTATGTTATGTTGTTTTTTGTAGAAACATGACTTATAATCTTATTCATCCAAGAAGATGAAAATTACATTTTGTATATGTGCAAAGTTCATTCTATAAAATAAACCATTCAACCCAATAAAAGTGCATTATAATCAAACATAATGAAACCCCAGGGAACAGAAACCCTAGGCCACAAAATATCAGAAAATTCAAGATGCAAGGCATGTAGGCCTGCCAAAGAACCCCGAAGGGAGCACACGTTAAACCTAAAACAACAAGCCATGGAACATTACTATGCAAGTCATACAACCCCCAACAAAAATCCTGAAGAAGAAAGGGTATAAGGCTCATAGACAAAACCCATGAAGGGTTGCTTAAATTCTAGAGACAAAAACCCTAAGATAGGGCACAAATCGCTCTTGAAGCCACATCCGAAGCCTAAAAATGGTAGCATGAAAAGGGAGACACAAAGCTCAAAGAAAATAAGAAAAGACATCAAAACTCGGAACCACAAACCATGGTGACGACTGGAAACCAAGAAACCAACATCAACTCCAGACACTGACAAAATGTAATGGTATGCCAAAGAAAATGATGACCATGAGAAGGAAAAAACAACATTCAAAACCTCAACCCAACAAAATTTTAAAACACCCCGCAGAAGCACCACACAAAGATAACCTGCTACAAATAGGTACACTCCTAAGGAACAAGAAGAAGGCCACCGACTACACAATTGAGTAGGAATGAACTAGGGAGCCAAAGCAGTTAGGGTTCTCGCCACCCCACTACCCACTCCCTCAACTCCCCCTCCCAACAAAATTTATTGATTATGTTATGTTGTAGTGTTTCTTGTCTGGTTTCATCAAGTTGATTCCATTGCATAGTTCTTTATTTTTTTAGATTTATACAATTCTAAACCTAACTCTACTGGTAATCTAAATGTTTGGACTTGGAATTCAATAGGAAGAAGAATTTTCTTACCAAACACTAGTTCATAAGGAGTAAAAGCCATAATACTTTTCCAAGTAGTTCTATATGCCCACAAAACTTCTAGAAGCCTATCTTCCTAGTCCTTTTTATGTAGTTGGACTGTCTTAGTCATGATTGCTTCTAGAATCTTATTGGTTGACTCTACTTATCCATTGGTTTGTAGGTGATAATGAGTGGATTTTCTATTCTTGATATTATATTTCTCCGCTACTTATTTTATTAACTTGGAGGTAAATTGTGCTCCCTGTTCAATGACAATCTATTTAGGAATTTCAAAATATGAAAAATAAGTCTTCAAAGATAAAATTGACCACTGGCTGCTTAGAATCTATTTCTAATGCCTTAGTTTCTGCCCATTTGATAACATAGTCAATACATACTAGGATGTAGCTTTTTCATTTTGACTTAGGGTTGATTGGTCCAATAGAATCTAGATCCCATTATTCAAATGGATCTTGAAGAACTTGTGACTACAAGGATGTTTCATTAATTACTATTGGTTGGCCCATCCTTTGACGTCTATCATGACTTCCAACATATTGTCTTATATATTTAAATAAGGATGACCAATATAGTCTTAATTAGGGATTTTATAGGTTGTTTTTTGTTTTGAAAAATACCCACAACAACTTCCATTATGACAGGCTTTAAGAATATCAAATATTTCATCTTCTCTAACATATGGTCTAATAACAAAATCAAATTATGTATACAAAAGGTTTCCATTAATCCAACTATATATTGCAATTATTATTTTCTTTTTCTCCTTTCAAGTAAAATGAGGTGGAAATTTTCTTGAGGACAAATAATTTTCCACATCAAAAAACCATGATGTTTTAATTGATATATCAAATAAATGTTCATTTGGGAAATCATAAAAAACTAGAGCAATATCACCAAGGTTGTTTGGGTGGGATAGAAAGTTTGCTACATGATTATCCCTTCTGGGATGATCGATAATAGTGATATTGAATTCCTACAATAATAACAACCACCGTGAAATCCTACCATTAGTAATAGGTTTATTCATCAAATATTTAATAGTTGAATGATTGATGTGGATAAATACCTAAAAACTTGTAACTTAATGTCAGAATTTGTTTATTGCATACACAATTGATAACATTTATTTTTCAGTGATAGTATAATTCAATTCAATAGGGGTTAAGTTTTTACTAATAAAGTAAATAACATAGGTCTTAAGATCTTCTTTTTCGCCTAAATATTCCCCCTACTGCAGTATCATATGCATTAGTGGAAATGTACAATGGTAAGGACCAATTAGATCCTCTCAAAATTGGTGCAGTGGATATATTTTCTTTGATAGCTTCAAGAAGTTTGATAATTGGAATTACAATAAAATTCTACATCTTTGGCAAGTAGTTTAAACATAGGAAGGGCTATTTTACTAAAATTTTCAATGAATCTGCAATAATACCCTACACAACCTAGAAAAATTTAGACTTCTTGTTAACTTGATGGACTAGGAAAATTAACAATAATTTCAATGTTGGTTGGATCTACATTCATTCCTACAACAAAAACATGATGTCCCAAAACAGATCCTTATGTTAGTAACATAAAACATTTTTCATTATGGAGGGCCAAATTATTTTCTATACATATTTTTAAAACTTTTTTGTGAATGATTAAGGATTCTTCAAAAGTATCACAATATATAGAGAGATCATCCATATAAAATTTAAGATATTCGCGAATTAGATAAAAAAAGATGGCCGTAACTACTCTTTGCAATGTGGTTGGTGCATTACATGGGACAAAGGGTAATACCTTATAAGCATATGTTCCCCCAAGGAGATGTGAAAGTGGTTTTTTCTTGGTCTTTTGCAAATACCTTTATATGTTTGATCTCAGACTTTTGCAATCCATATTTATTTTTGAAACTGACTTTAAAATTATCTTTATATGATTATAACCATTAAATCCATTTAGAAAAGAAAATATTTCTTTCTAGCTAATATATATAGGAATTCATAAATGAATGCTAACAGAAAGTGACCTTTAAGGGTGCCTTTATTCAATTCTTTGTAATCTACATAGACTTTCCATTTTCCAATTTTCTTAGGCACTACAACTAAGGAAGAAACCCATTGATTGTTAGAGTCAGGGTAAATGAAATCTATTAAAAAATTCTGAAGTTTATCCTTTACTATCCCTTTCAGAATTAGATTCACCCCTCACTGAGACTATCTTATAGGTCTAGCATGTTCTTCCAAATACATATGATGAATGTGTGTACTAGGGTGAATATGTTGCATATCTATGTATTTCCAAGCAAATGCTTTGAAATAATTCTTTCATAGTTGTAATTAATTGATATTCTTGAGATGCTTCTAGCGTGGAAGTGATGTTTACATTTTCTTCCTTGTTCAAGTTTAAGAATTTTAGAGTTTGAATTTACCATTGAATTTATACGAAAATTTGTTTGAAATGAAGAATGTAAAGAATTTATCTTGTAATTTTCTCACAATGTTGTTCTAAAATATTATTTGTTGCAGCATATTGAATTGTTCTTAATTGTTCCGCAAAATCAGGATTGGAAATGAATTATTCTAACAAACTTTCATTTGATGCATCCCTAAAAGCAATAGCTTGATTAATAACGAATACTGGTTGAATGATTTCTTATTCTAAATTTGTTTCTTCAAGCCATGACAAATTTTCTATTTTATTTGAAGTTTTAGCAAGGGGATATAATGTTATTTTCTTGTTTTCATTCCCTTTATATATTGTTATTTGTTTGGATCTATACGTTATGAATGCATCAACTATAGCTAGCCATGGTCTTCCGAGGATGAGGGGATGTCAACCCAAAATTTATTTGGGTTGTAGAATTAACGAGTATAGTTTATATTCCTAGGAATCCAATGAGACTAGTAAATCTTCTTTTACAACTTCCAACTTAACCCTTGATCTATCATCCAATTCAATTATTGTAGGTGTTGATTGAAGATTGTGTAAATTTAAACTTTGTATTGTATCCATTATCATTGTATTAATTGTTGCATCTAAATTAATTAAAGCATTTGAAATTAACAAATTGTCAATTGTAATTGTAATTGTAACCATAGGAATTCTTTGATCCATATACTTTTAAGTTTCAATGGAATTTGACATTAGGCTAGCTAAATGACCAATGTCATGTATTATAGTTGGATCTTTCTTTCTTTTCTAAGATTTGAAACAAGATTCCTTAATTATTTTAGCATATATTGGAGTTTATTTGATATCTTGTAATAAATGAATTTTAACAAATAAATTATTCAATTGATCTAATAAATCATGCTTAGTAGAAGCCATTGATTTTTCTACAGCTAACCTTTTTGGAAAGGGAGGTGTTTTAGTAGTTAAAGATTGATTCTAATAAGCTTTTTGCTTTTAAATGTTTCTATGATTGTTATTGTGTCAATTTTACTTGGAATTTCCTAAATTTATTCTTGATATTCTTTAATTATAGGAGATTCCTTTTGAAATACATTTCTTGACCTTAAGTGAATATTCTCAATAGAAACATTGAATATATAGGAAGTGTTTCTTCTGAATTATATGCAGGTTTATCCACTTTAAAATTAAGATTTTCCATTTGCTAGGATGTTAATTGAGTAGGTATAGGATTAGGTTGATTAGAAGGAAACACTAGGGGAATTTTGAGGTAAGCAATGGGCCTCGAAACAAAAAATTTACTAACAAAATTGACTTTAAAAGAACCAATAGGATTCAACATGGTGATGTCATCCTCAAGGGAAATTATTTGGAGGGAAAAGAAGATTTATTTTTTTTTTCAAATGTGTTTTTGACTTATCTCCTTGTAGGTTCAGTCAAACATCAAGAGTAGACACCCTTTGGAAGTGGAATTAAATTTCACATCCAACAACTACCCACTATGCATATTTTTGAGAAGATCCACGTCGAAAAAATATGAAAATACATGAAAAGTTGTATTCTACTATTGATGTTTGATTGGACCTACAAGGAGATCAATCGAAAATACAATTAAGAAAAAGTAGTTTCCTTTCTTTTTCTTTAAAAATCATGTCTCATTATATTATTTTAACTATTATTTTATTATTTTCCTTAAGAGGACTATTTTAGACCTCAATATTCCCCTAATGGAAGTTGTTGTGGTTGGGTTACTTCTGGTACTGTTACACAGTATTTTGTCACGCCTCCTGCACTTCCCCATGACATACCTTGAACTGCTTGAAACATAATCATTATACAATATAATCATCCATGTGTATAGCTCAGGTCCCTCCTTTAACTTTGCTTGGAAAATGTCTGGAGATTTCCTAGAAGAAATAGCTCTTAAAACCCTAAAATGAGGGTCATCGCTCTTATGAAGCTCAAAACCACAATGGTCTCCTATTGCACCATGTTTGACCCGCGATGGCATTGCTATTTTCCCTGTCATACCCACGATGATCCCAAAAAGGTAATTTTCCCAAAGAGGATGAGAAGCTTCGTGATCTAGAAGTTTCCAGGGTGGTGAGCTGGAGGTGGTTTCGCATAGATGAGGTCGAATCCTCCTAACTTGACCTCTTTGTCTTATCCCTATGAGCTACCTCCTTGAGATGTGGGCTTAATCCTATCTTTGGAGGAGTCCTAACTCCCTTTGCCAGCCTATAAATTCCTCCTCTCCCATTCCCAAATGGTTGGTCTATGTCCATTTGAACCCCTATGTTGAGCTTGTGCTTAGAGGCTATTCATTAGAATTGGAGAAGGAGTGTTTGGAGAGTTTCTTGGCTTGGAATTGGATTACCACTCAAGGAGAGCCTTTCAACATCAAGGCTATGGTTGTAAGCTTCCCTTTATTCTGTAAATAATATACAACTCATGGTTCATCTTCCCAAAATATATATGTTCATGTATGTATTAGCTTGGAGCGAGTTGGATGCATTCTCAACAGTACATTAAGGTTTTAATTCCTTCTTTTGGATGTCAGATTTCAATTTGTACTGTCTTAATTTAGTCCGAGATCTCGTTTTCACATGTTCAAGAGATTTAGAGTTAGGTTCAGGATCTGTATTTATTATTTGGAGCAGATTATTCAAATTTCATATTGAACAAGAGAATATGAAATCTGCCTGGCCCTATTTGATTTCACTTCTATTGATCTCTTGTTCATTTGATTGGAGTAGGATCACTTTTACTTTCAGCCCCGTTGTGGTGATGATGATCCCTATTAATATTCCATGGCTCATATTTCTTCTGCACAT
The DNA here is from genome assembly GCA_000404065.3 of Pinus taeda. Lineage (NCBI taxonomy): Eukaryota > Viridiplantae > Streptophyta > Pinopsida > Pinales > Pinaceae > Pinus > Pinus taeda. Next base: position 30,998 of record APFE030840070.1, read on the forward strand.
GGCAGGACGTGGTTCCAGGGCATATATGGTAAATATACCCGGGTGGGAGTAAGATCCTCAAATACCTTGGGAATCTAATTTGCTATCTTTGATTTTGGATTGATGTAAATGATGAGTTTCTTTTATTCATCTGTAAGTTTTTGCTAACGTTATAATAGGATAAAAATGAAGTTAGGATCTGTTACTGCGAAGGAATTGTAAATTTCAGTGAGTGAAGCCTCTTGTACCTGCTACCCGTCTATATTGACTAGATTGCTTTTTAATGCTTGCCAGCAGGATGCGTATCATGTGAAATTTATAGTCGAGGGCACTCCCTAAGTTGTTGAACACCATCCATCCTAGACATAGGGAGTGCGACAGTACACAATGCGTCCATCGGTAGTGCTATGGTCCCTATCCACTTTTCCCAACTCATTGGCCAAATGAGAGGTACTTCCGTCGAGTCCTAGATTACATGGGTAGAATGTATGCTGGTACATCTGCAAGAGAAGGTGAACCACTCATCTTGCTGATATGCCGTAGGAGAAGGTGAACCACTAATCCTATGCATATATTATCAATCGTAGGGGAAGGTGAACCACTCACCCTACACACATGTCAACCATCATGGGGTATCACAGATGAAGGTGAACCACTCACTCTGTACACAGCGCACCAATAGGGGAAGTTGAACCACTCACCATATGGTCGCTCATAGCTCCAATAAGTACCCCAAGCCCCTAGGAGTTTCAAGAGCTCAATGTTCAACTCAAGCGGGACCCTCATGGGAGGGTCTTTCCACAACTCCAAGTCTCTCTCTGAAGGCTAAGAATTTGACCTTCCCTAAGGGCTTCGTGAGTATGTCTGTGACCTGCTCATCAGTCCTGATGTGTTGGAGCCTTATTGCTCCCTATTGTATCATATCCCGAATAAAGTGGTACCTGATATCAATGTGCTTGGAGTGGTTGTGGAACACGAGATTCTCTGAAAGGTGAATCCCACTCTGGTTGTCGCAGTAGATCACAGTGGTATCCAACACGTGCTGAAATAGCTCACTAAAGAGCTTCCTCAACTTCATGAAAAATTCATCTTCTGAAGTCCAAAATCTTCATGAAAAATTGACACAATTAACTCCTCAATTACAAATAGCTATTACTTTCATCAAAAGGCACTTACAAACACTACATATTTGCAAAGCATATAAAAAAAGTTTAACAATTGAGTAAATCACTACATATCCTCAATGTTCGAGGTGACCTAGGCTCCCTTTTCTCTAGGCTCAGACTGAGGGAAGATAACATCCATTCCTCAACAGAGCTAAGGTTGTTCTCCTCATGCTCCTCAGAAATCTCGCGTTGCTCCATGATATCCTTAGTTGCTCCATCCTAAAACTCATCATTGTCAATGTCCTTTACTGTGCTAAATTTCCCACAAAAAAGCTCAACATTTTCTTTTCCAGTTGCAGATGATCCTTCTTAAACTCCAATATTCCCATTTTATGAGTTAAAAGATCGAGGCACTAGGCTTGTGATTCAATTAGGATCATCCGTGCATGCCTTGAGATCAATTTGCTGAAAAATTCCAAGGCACTCGCTAGTTTAACTAGCAAATTACCGAGCTCTTCTTTTGCATGTCTAGTGTTGTGCTCCATAATCACGAACCTATGGCAAACCCGTTGACAAACTTGACGAAGTGTAACTCCAATCCCTAACTTTTCACTTTCATATAAGCTCTGATGTTCTATATATATCGTTAGGCTAACATTTCTTGAATTGAAGCCTTTACATTCCTCATTAATGTTATCTCAAGCTACATATACTAGTCGACCAGGGAAATTGGGTGCCATAATGGAAAGATTGTCGTTCGAAGCAAATTCGAAAAAGGGCAAAGGTTTCACACATGCAAAATCATCTCAGTTGCAAGATCAAATGCTTCCCACATTCGAAAGGTTTTACTAACTGTATCTTCACATCTCCATCTATCCCGTATCCAACACATTGTGACGATCGCTATCCAAGTGGTTGCACTAGCACAACCCTCCATGATATACAAAGGCTGCCACCATGTTGAGAGACTTAATGTGATTTCGATATAATGTGTGTTTGGATTAAACGATGAAACTTGACACCTTATTCCCCATTTATTTCTCATGAATGTCAAAGGAAAAAATATATCAGTTATGTTCCTCATGGGATGGATTTTATTTGTAAATCCACTTCATCAAGATTTAAGACCCCTTGTTCTTAAAGTGTTCCTTGGTTAGGTAATGAATCAACCACCATGTTAAGGTTTCTCTTAACATGATAAAGTTCAACAAAATTAAATCTATCTCATAATAATTTAATTATACGCATAATAGAAGCTAAAGTTTGCTCATCGTTTTCTTTAACATTATTCACCTGCTAGATCACAATCATTGAATCGTTGAAAACCATCAATTCGTGTAGTCCCCTAGAGTAGGTCAACTCCAATCCTTGCCACAGGGCTATTCAGATTGGTTATTTGTAGAGATCTCTAATCCACAGGCAAATTGAATCTCCCTTTCTTCATCGGAACAAAAGATAACCTTTCCCGCTCCTACCTCCTCATAAAAATAAATCATTATTATTAATTAAAAATTAAGATGATTATTAAATATACTAATAATATACACACCTACCTCTATATATATATAATGTGTTTTATATGAAAACTATTCTATTTAAAAACGAAGAAAGCTAAACTAAATATCAAATATTAAATTAACACACAAAACATTCTGGATGATATTGAACTCTAGACCATGTTAAAATTTACTTAAAGTTTCATCCATGCTTTTTAAAAGACTTAAACTAAAAAATAGTTCTATAGTAACTTTGTTTCGCTGATTCATCATATTTCAACATAGTTGAAAATGAGATGATTTAATATCCGCTTATTAAATTCCAAAAAACCGTGAGTGAAACCTGTCAACAAATTTATTTCTTTTAGTATACGTCAGAATTCTATTGGAACCTAGGAGCTATTTTAACTTGTTCACATTCACTATTTTATATTTCATCTTCGTTCTTCAAAGCTTAGGTTTACCTATTCAACTTTTAATTGATATAAATATAATGGGACAAATACAAAGAATATTAGGTCTATAAAAGGCACCAAATTCATTTACGTTCAATTAATTTTAGAGAACCTATGAGACATTGTCCTCTCACATCCTTTTAGGCTTTCTTCACTTTGCTATTTACGTAAGGTTGCTATTTACGTAGTAAGGTATCAATGGCATAATATATAAGAAAATAATATAATTTTATGAATGTATTTGTAAGTAGAATTATTTAAATATATATTTTCAAGGTCTATCATATGAATAAGTATAATGCATAATATATAAGAAATAATAATTTTATGATGTATTGGTAAGTAGAATTAATATATTTTCAGGTTTATATATCAATAATTAGTTGTTGATGCATTCAAATCAATTATGTGGTTTATTATCAAGATTATCTTTTCGTCCTAATGATATACCATATTAGTTGGTTCGAAACTCGTCGACAACTAATTTATTTATGTTATGGATCTGAAAGACATATATAAATAATATAATTATATATTTTTTTGTTTGCTAGGTAATGCGAGTTTTGAGATGACTGACACACATAATCTGTGGCCTGAGTAGTTGCGATCCAAGAGAATCTAAGCCATCAAAATCACCCGACGATCACAATTGGTTTGGGCTACACTAACCCTTAACATGGCTGAATTTTTGCTCACATAGTTTAGAACTGATGACCTTTATACCATAGCGTGCCTTAACAAAACACCCCGTCACGATTTAGTCCTGTCGATTATTAAACTTTCTCCAAATAAAAGTTATTTTATATAATATTAAATATAAATAAATGAATATCTTCTAACATTTCTAAAATTTCTAAAAATTAATTAAATTATACATTACGTAAGTTTCATATAAATATTTTATAATAAAATAATAAAATAATTCGTAATTTCATATAAAATATTTTTTTAATTTCATAATAAAATGATTCATAAGTTTGAATAGTCAACTTTTCACTTTAAGGCTTTTAGAGTATAAATATATATTTAAATTTAAAAAATAATATTAATTATGATATAGTTAAATAAGTTTATAGTAATATGCAATTACAAAATTAATTTAAAATGTTCTATTACTTCAATTTATAAATTTATTTATAACCTATAGATTTTAATCTTATATTTGTAAAATAATTTATTTATCTTTATAATGATAGTTTTATACATAAATTACTATAATAATTTTATTTTTATTTTCCAAAAGAGAAAAAAACATTCTTTCATTGAAAATATGAAAAAAAAATAGTTAGAAAGCTAAAGTACCAAAAAACTAAGACTACTTTTACCAACAGAGTCATGATTAAAAATACATCAAAAAAGTGACCAGTAGAAAAAGCACAACCAAAAATCAATATAATAGTTCTATTTAATGTGTTACTTATATAGTAATCGACCTATAAAAATATGTTAAAAATCGCTATAAATATAGACAATTTTTTATAATATTCTTTTTGTGAGGATTCCATCTTATGGTTCTCTACCATATCTATATTTTCTAATTTTAAATGCAATAAAAATGCAATAATTTCTAACAAGACATTTAAATAATGATAATTTATCATTTAAAATCTAATTCCTACAATTTAAATAGTGAACATTTCATTTCAATCACTTACATGAGTAATCTATGCATAGAGGAATGAATACCTGTACCGATAGTCCGGTGGAGATGCCCTTGAGCTGCTGCTCCTATTGGGACGCTCCTCTTGACTACCGACTGGATTTACCTCCTAGCTAACTAAGAAGTAATTCCTAGCCCATGAAACCTCCACAGGTTCCCTAGCTCTCCGAGTCCAAAATGAATAATACTCCCCTCCTCTCTCTCAAACAATTCCTCCAAAACCACAACCAAACCAAAATCAAAAGCAAGACTAAGGATCCCCCTTCCTCCCCTCATCCTTACATTTGACTTCTCTTCTCTCCAGTAAACATGAGAGGACATTTGAGAATGTGATATGAATATAAAATTGGGTAATTAATTGGAGAGAATAATGTCTTCTCCCAAATAAATATTTTGGGGATGGGAGATGAATATATAAATTGGTAATTAATTGAAGAGGACCATGTCTCCTCCCAAGTAAATGTGAGAGGACATTTTGGGGATGAAAGATGAACATATAAATTGGTAATTAATTGGAGAGGACTATGTCTTTTCCCAAGTAAATATGAGAGGACATTTTGGGGATGAAAGATGAATATATAAATTGGTAATTAATTGGAGAGAACTATGTCTTCTCAAAATTTAAAAATTTGGGGAGGTAAATTGAGAATAGTAACAAAATTTATATTAGTACCAAATTTACAGTTTCACCAATGTAAGTATGTACCAATATTTTTTGATATTTATAAGTCCATATTTTAAGGAAATTTAAACACTTAGAAAAATTTGCAGGATAAGATTAAATAGGGCATTACACTTTTTACATAGTCATAATATTCCTTTTATCTTAAGTTTTTTTTAATCATATTCTTTTTATCTTAGTTATAATAACTTTGCTATCAATTTCTTTTTGCATTAAAAATTAAGTGTCAAAGCTATATTACACTAGTTGATATTGATGTAATTTTTTACTTAAAAATAAAAGCCATCAAAATATATTTTCTATAGAACCTAATTTTAATGTTTTTCCTTTAAAATCTAGTGAAAATTAAATTTATATAGATTGATAAAATATATTAGTCAAAATTATATATTTTGAGTGTTTAAGACTTTTTTTTTTAACATTTCTCAATAAATCTATTGTAATGAAATCTCCCATTTTCATAAATTTTGTTTTATTTTATTTAAATATGAAAATCTCATATTTGAATGATTTCTTCTTTTTTTTCTTAATAAGTCAAAATTAATGTAATCAACCTTTACTTCATCTTTCAATTTTTTATTTTATTTGATTTCCGATCGTTTGTAAATCTTTGAAGCACGGTGTTAACCTAGTAACTTGCAAGAAACATAACAAAAGAGCACCCACCCAACTCTTAACATTTGACGTGGTGGATTTCCAACCATACAAAAATACCATATACGCTGACATAAGAGAGTTTATAAACTAGCAGCAAGTAACATACTAAGAAGTAGATGATAGTACTAAAAACAAAAAAAACAACCACTAACTCTCAAACCCATATAACACTCTACTCTACTTTGTGTAACCACAATATCATCCATATCATAGCGGATGTCCCTCAATACCCTCTTCAACTCCCCCTGTCCTGCAAAGAGTTTATAGTTATCAACTTGTTTATCGCAAAGCACCATATTAAGAAGAGTCTCCATTTGTTTGTGTGTTGATATAAAATGCAGAAAATAGAGTCTTCTCTTCCTCAACTTTCTTGGGTTAGGCATCCATTTCATGTTACCATTGCAAATTTCAATATCCGAGGGATACATCCAGCGCCCAAATTCCTTAGCTTCCATAGTGTGTATTTCCTTTCTCACTTCCATAATAGTCGCGTCAAAGCAGTTCGCAACCGACTCCCACCCAAATAGCCGACGACGTCTGGAAGAAAACCCTCCTGGAGCGCCTCCCCCGCAATTGAACAATCTTTGGCGAGATGCCATAAGAACCTGATACTTGTAAACAAACTAGACAACAAAATTTTGGGAAGACCGACCGACGCAACTATTACAATGAACTGGAGAGTGGAACCCTTTTAAGACACGAGATACCGAATGCGAGGTGACAAACAAATTAAAAATACCCACTTCAATTTCTATATATAAGTCATCAAGGAACCTTTGGAAGCATGGCCCCTAACAAGAAAAGACACTGAAACCATTATTGACCAACACCAAAAAATCACTGACTTCCTTGTAAACCATTAAGGTTGGAGGAGGCGATATGTTCCCTTTTTGTTTTAGAAATGATCCTTAGAACTTTTGAAGGTGGATGAAATTAAAACTAGATGGAAAAAGACCCACTATACCAGACTCCATAGACCAATACAGAGTGATTAAATGAAATCCCAGAGGGTTCAAGGGATTGAAGTTCTGTCATTGGGAGGACAACAACCAGTTCAAAGGATGGTTCAGAGGCTGTATTATGTAAGAAACACAACAAAAAATATTGGCTCTCTATACAAAACCACATAAGATTCGCAGGTAAACTTCTGGCTTTAAGATGACAAAATAAGAAGTGGATTGATAGCCAACGATGGAGCTTGAATTGTTTGAATTATTCTGATTCTCACAGATTTTGACATGAAACCACGAGATTGGGCAATCGGCTCTTGGGATTAAAACAAACAGTTGAGAAACAAATACGTAACAGAAGACGTAGCTCCAGAAAATTCTCAGAGAGAAGGACAACTATTTTTTGCCACCCTATCACAATAAGCAAGTTGGTTTATATCATTATGAACAAAATACAACTTTTACCTGAGAAGAACTAGGCTCGGTCAAGACAATCGCTAAATGTATTACTTCCTTAAGACTCCGCTATCCCAAGACAATGTATCATAATGACGTCATAAATGAGCTAAGGCTCCATTATCCCAAGACAATATATCATAATGAAATTATAAATGAACCTTAAAAAACTTTCATAAAAATTTATTACCACATCCAATCCACCATATGAGAGCAGATCCATACCTAAAAGGTCTAACCAAATGGAATCAATAACCCGATCTCCCACCCTCGTGCCATTAACATGAAGAGACCTCAACCATACATAGCCATAACGTGAAACCATATTAAACCACGGTTGTGGTGTGTTGAGCAGGTGTAGGCCAAGGTTCGCTCTCCAAAGGCTGCCTACGTCTTGGCCATACAAACTCCCCGCATGGCATTAATTACCAACCATAAAGGACAATGCTTGAATAAAACACCCTCTTCAAACTAAATTACAGTATAACTATAACCAACTATAAAGGACAATGCTTGAATTGAGGTTTCTGTGGTCCATAACATTTATAAGAAATATTTCTGCGTAAATCACATGAAAAAATATCTGTCGACGAGTTTAGAACCAACTAATGTGGTTCATTGTCAGGGTAAGTTGAAGAACCAAATCTCTGTTTCTTCAACTTGTTCTAACGATAAACCACACTAATTAGTTCGAAACGCGTGACAGAAATATCCCAAAATATTTCTTATAAAAATACAATGCTAGCCATCCACCTGCAACATATATATATTAGAGCTTAAATTATTCTTGTTTTTTAACCTCCTACAGATTCTCTACATAACGAGATTTCGAAGATTCAACACCATTCGAACAGTCTACACTCGAGTCCGAACTCCCCCTGAGCATCTGTTTCTCGAAACATCACGTGCATATCATGATCCAATAAAATCTCTGACGACATTAAACTTCTATATATCAATCAATTCTCCTTCCACAGGAACAATACAAAATCTATTCTCAAATCTAATTTCTCAGCCCACAAAAATTTCAGATCTATAACAGGAAAAAGCGCAGACGCAGCAGTTGAAAAAGAATATCAGTATAGTGAAAAATGATAGAATCAGCTTCTGGTTCAGGTCAATGCAAGTTTTGGATCTTGCACGGTTTACTAGCGGGAGCAGCCGTGGCGGCTGCTACTGTTGGATTCCGACTGGTCGCCAGATCGAATCGTTCCCGGAGCCGAGTCGTCGGAATTATTCTCGCCCGTTTCCGTTCGACTCGTTTTGAAGGCAAACCCTTGGTACAGATTCTCGGCAAGCCTATGATCCAGGTTTGGACTGATTTTAATTATAAAAGATCAGTAGGATCTGTATTTTTAAATCTCAGTATTGGCAAATTGCGGTTAAATTCATGTTAAAATCATCCTGCATTGCACATTTTAACTTCTGTACTCTTTTAACATGGGCAATTCTAATTATGCCTCCAATTCGTTAAACTTTACCATGGTCTTGGAGAAATCGATTGATTTTTCAAGTCAATATTTTCTACATTTGACAAAATATCCATGAATTAGTAGTAAATTATTTATTTTATATCAAGCATTTATATTTTACACATTTAAATATTTTCAAGATTTTTTCTGTGTTGGGTTATTCACATCGATATAAATCTTCGCGGCCTTTAAGACATTTCCTGGTTCGACCTGCTCAGTGCTGATAGTGAGATTAGCTTGATTAGTCATTGATTTTTTGCTGAAATTTAGTTTAACCGCCTGACGGAAGCTCCCATGTTCAGCTTAATTAGAGCAGGAGCGAGTTGGATGCATTCTCAACAGTACATTAAGGTTTTAATTCCTTCTTTTGGATGTCAGATTTCAATTTGTACTGTCTTAATTTAGTCTGAGATCTCGTTTTTCACATGTTCAAGAGATTTAGAGTTAGGTTCAGGATCTATATTTATTATTTGGAGCAGATTATTCAAATTTCATATTGAACAAGAGAATATGAAATCTGCCTGGCCCTATTTGATTTCACTTCTATTGATCTCTTATTCATTTGATTGGAGTAGGATCACTTTTACTTTCAACCCCGTTGTGGTGATGATGGTCCCTATTAATATTCCATGGCTCATATTTCTTCTGCACATGCCAGGACGTGGTTCCAGGGCATAGATGGTAAATGTACCCGGGTGGGAGTAAGATCCTCAAATACCTTGGGAATCTAATTTGCTATCTTTGATTTTGGATTGATGTAAATGATGAGTTTCTTTTATTCAACTGTAAGTTTTTGCTAACGTTATAATAGGATAAAAATGAAGTTAGGATCTGTTACTGCGAAGGAATTGTAAATTTCAGTGAGTGAAGCCTCTTGTACCTGCTACCCGTCTATATTGACTAGATTGCTTTTTAATGCTTGCTAGCAGGATGCGTATCATGTGAAATTTATAGTCGAGGGCACTCCCTAAGTTGTTGAACACCATCCATCCTAGACATAGGGAGTGCGACAGTACACAATGCGTCCATCGGTAGTGCTATGGTCCCTATCCACTTTTCCCAACTCATTGGCCAAATGAGAGGTACTTCCGTCGAGTCCTAGATTACATGGGTAGAATGTATGCTGGTACATCTGCAGAAGAAGGTGAACCACTCATCTTGCTGATATGCCGTAGGAGAAGGTGAACCAATCATCCTATGCATATATTATCAATCGTAGGGGAAGGTGAACCACTCACCCTACACACATGTCAACCATCATGGGGTATCACAGATGAAGGTGAACCACTCACTCTGTACACAGCGCACCAATAGGGGAAGTTGAACCACTCACCATATGGTCGCTCATAGCTCCAATAAGTACCCCAAGCCCCTAGGAGTTTTGAGAGCTCAACGTTCAACTCAAGCGGGACCCTCATGGGAGGGTCTTTCCACAACTCCAAGTCTCTCTCTGAAGGCTAAGAATTTGACCTTCCCTAAGGGCTTCGTGAGTATGTCTGTGACCTTCTCATCAGTCCTGATGTGTTGGAGCCTTATTGCTCCCTATTGTATCATATCCCGAATAAAGTGGTACCTGATATCAATGTGCTTGGAGTGGTTGTGGAACACGAGATTCTCTGAAAGGTGAATCCCACTCTGGTTGTCGCAGTAGATCACAGTGGTATCCAACACGTGCTGAAATAGCTCACTAAAGAGCTTCCTCAACTTCATGAAAAATTCATCTTCTGAAGTCCAAAATCTTCATGAAAAATTGACACAATTAACTCCTCAATTACAAATAGCTATTACTTTCATCAAAAGGCACTTACAAACACTACATATTTGCAAAGCATATAAAAAAAGTTTAACAATTGAGTAAATCACTACATATCCTCAATGTTCGAGGTGACCTAGGCTCCCTTTTCTCTAGGCTCAGACTGAGGGAAGATAACATCCATTCCTCAGCAGAGCCAAGGTTGTTCTCCTCATGCTCCTCAGAAATCTCGCGTTGCTCCATGATATCCTTAGTTGCTCCATCCTAAAACTCATGATTTTCAATGTCCTTTACTGTGCTAAATTTCCCACAAAAAAGCTCAACATTTCCTTTTCCAATTGCAGATGATCCTTCTTAAACTCCAATATTCCCATTTTATGAGTTAAAAGATCGAGGCACTAGGCTTTTGATTCAATTAGGATCATCCGTGCATGCCTTGAGATCAATTTGCTGAAAAATTCCAAGGCACTCGCTAGTTTAACTAGCAAATTACCGAGCTCTTCTTTTGCATGTCCAGTGTTGTGCTCCATAATCACGAACCTATGGCAAACCTGTTGACAAACTTGACGAAGTGTAACTCCAATCCCTAACTTTTCACTTTCATATAAGCTCTGATGTTCTATATATATCGTCAGGCTAACATTTCTTGAATTGAAGCCTTTGCATTCCTCATTAATGTTATCTCAAGCTACATATACTAGTCGACTAGGGAAATTGGGTGCCATAATGGAAAGATTGTCGTTCGAAGCAAATTCCAAAAAGGGCAAAGGTTTCACACATGCAAAATCATCTCAGTTGCAAGATCAAATGCTTCCCACATTCGAAAGGTTTTACTAACTGTATCTTCACATCTCCATCTATCCCGTATCCAACACATTGTAACGATCGCTATCCAAGTGGTTGCACTAGCACAACCCTCCATGATATACAAAGGCTGCCACCATGTTGAGAGACTTAATGTGATTTCAATATAATGTGTGTTTGGATTAAACGATGAAACCTGACACCTTATTCCCCATTTATTTCTCATGAATGTCAAAGGAAAAAATATATCAGTTATGTTCCTCATGGGATGGATTTTATTTGTAAATCCACTTCATCAAGATTTAAGACCCCTTGTTCTTAAAGTGTTCCTTGGTTAGGTAATGAATCAACCACCATGTTAAGGTTTCTCTTAACATGATAAAGTTCAACAAAATTAAATATATCTCATAATAATTTAATTATACGCATAATAGAAGCTAAAGTTTGCTCATCGTTTTCTTTAACATTATTCACCTGCTAGATCACAATCATTGAATCGTTGAAAACCATCAATTCGTGTAGTCCCATAGAGTAGGTCAACTCCAAATTCTTGCCACAGGGCTATTCAGATTGGTTATTTGTAGAGATCTCTAATCCACAGGCAAATTGAATCTCCCTTTCTTCATCGGAACGAAAGATAACCTTTCCCGCTCCTACCTCCCCATAAAAATAAATCATTATTATTAATTAAAAATTAAAAATTAAGATCATTATTAAATATACTAATAATATACACACCTACCTCTATATATATATAATACAACTTTTATCTGAGAAGAACTAAGCTCAGTCAAGACAATTGCCAAATGTATTACTTCCTTAGGGCTTCGCTATCCCAAGAGAATGTATCATGGTAAAGTCATAAATTAGCTAGGGCTCCATTATCCCAAGACAATATATCATAGTGAAATTATAAATGAGCCTTAAACAACTTGTAGAAAAATTCATTACCACATCCAATCCACCATATGATAGCAGATGCATACCTGCAAGGTCTAAGCAAATGGAATCAATAACCCGATCTCCCACCCTCGTGCCATTAACATGAAGAGACCTCAACCATACATACCATAACGTGAAACCATATTACACCACGGTTGTCGTGTGTGGAGCAGGTGTAGGTTAAGGCTCGCTCGCCAAAGGCTGCCTACGTCTTGGCCATACAAACTTCCCGGATGGCACTAATTACCACTTTTATAGTCTCGCTGCCGGAGAGCTGTTTCATGTATTTTTCCGGTGGGTTAACACCAGTAAAACACCCCCTTCAGACTGAATTACGGTATAACTATAACCAACCAAAAAGTACAATGCTTATAAGAAGAGCTTCGGCGTAAATCACATGAAACAGACTTTTGTCGACGCGTTTCGAACCAACTAGTGTGGTTCATCGTCAGGACAAGTTGAAGAAACAGATCAGGCTTAACATGTATAAATAGACATAGAAGAGACTCCAACGGCTACCTAACGGCTATTTTTGACTCTAGGACCCAGGCCAAAGTTATATTCAAAAATTTAATCTTATAATATATTATTCTCTTTCTAGAAATAAGAGAAGTTAGGTACAGTTCAAAGTAATTAATTTATTAAAATAATATCCAAAGTAATTAATTTATTAAAATAATACTACTAAGGTAATTTTGAAGATTATTATTAATTATTGTTTGAATGATTTCTTTTACATAAATAAATAAATATTCTTTATTCATTTATTAAATTCCTGATTAAATATGTATAAGAGTTATTTATTAAAAGTATGTTAATATGTTTATAAAATTATTAAATCTACTACTAATTAATACCATTCTTAAGGGGTAGTTTGAAAAGTAAAAGAGAAAAATAATTCATTTATTT